>BJCM01036283.1:1093-18720 GCA_018326385.1 Flaveria bidentis | reverse complement strand
TCTTTCTTGCTTACTTTTCTTCTAAACTTGCTTTCTTTTTTCTCACTTTCTCTTCTTTCTTTCTTTCTTTCTTACTTACTTACTTGCTTGCTTGCTTTCTTCTTTCCTTATTCTTGCTTTCTTTCTTACTTTCTTTCTTTTTTCTTGCTTGCTTTCTTACTTACTTTCTTTCTTTCTTATACTTTCTTCTTTTCTTCTTTCTCTTTCTTTCTTCCTGCTTTCTTCTTTCTCTTTCTTTCTTCCTGCTTTCTTCTTTCTCTTTCTTTCTTCTTGCTTTCTTCTTTCTCTTTCTTTCTTCCTTCTTTCTTCTTTCTCTTTCTTACTTAGTTTCACATCGATTCAAGGATTTGAATCCAACTTTCTTCTTGTTGCTTTTGTGTTTAAACAGAAAGCATTCTGTTTTCTTGCTGCTGTTGTTCTCTGCCAAAACAGAACACAAACAACCTTTCTTTTGCTGCTTTTGCACCCAGATCAAGAGCTTGGTATCGCTCTGATACCAATTGAAGGCCCAACGATCTCCAAACGAACAAAAACGTAGAAAACTCAGGTTGAAAAGGATGAAGAACAAAAACTATTTGATCACAAACATAGTTGATCGACACTTTTATTAAAGAAAACTAAATATTTGATACCTTAACTATCAACCAAACAACCCTTTTTATACTAAACAAAACAAATCCTACTATGACTCATACTCCTATCTTCTAGGAATTAAAACAACTTGATAAACATCAAACTAAATAACTAGATAAACATACTAATTAAATAATAAATAAAAGACTCTTTATAAAACTAAAACTCCACCCATATAAGATCTGACTTTGACCTTTTTTTATGTGAATTAAAAAAGATTAATTCCAACAAATAATTGTATGCCACATTATGTTCTGTAAGTTGTAGCTACACAAATACATATATACATTGTATATAGATTATGCATTTATGTATAAAACATTTAATACAGGTGAAATGGTCTGGAGTGAGGACGCAACATACCACTACTCCATTTGTGGATGAGATGTATGATCGCTTTAAAGAGACTTTGAATGATTATGAAGTCATTATATGCCGATGGCCAGAGTATACCTTTGCTTTGGAGAATGTATGTCTTACTTTTACCAGCAAACACCTTTTTGTTCTTTTTTTGATTTTTTTAATTAGTATTTAATGCATTAGTTATAACTACAACACAATATTGTTAGATAATCTAAATCGTTGTATGCATTAAGATGGACGTTGGGCAACTATTTGAGTCCATTTTCTTCGTTTGACCCGTTCCTCTTTTAGCTAATTGTTTTGATTTGGCGCGTATGGTCCTCACAAATCAACCAATTGCTAAGTAAATGTGTCGAAATGAAATCTCTAGTTTAGGTCATTCTCAGTGTTTTCTTTTTGCGAGGCTTATTTTGGGGTGTTTGGAATGTGTTTTCTCAAAATAGTTGTTGCGACTTGCAGTTTCAAATAATCAACTGCCTAAACTAGGATGGTGCAGATGATTTTACATATACTTCTGTAATAGTTTTCTTACAGGTGTTCTTTGCCTCCTAAGTTGATCATTTTGACAATAGTTATTAATATGTTTAAACACACGTGCGAGGGTGATCTAATGTTGGAAAATGGCAAAATGCGTACTGCTATTGGTGTTATTTAAGTGACATGTTTTTTTTGAAACTCTTTTCTCCCATACTTTGGCTTTTTTTAACTCTTTTCTCCCATACTTTGGTTTTAACAATTAGGCTGTTGCTGACATCGAAAAAGCAGTAATCGAAGCCCTAGACAAACAATATGCAGATGTAGTAGCCCCTTTGAAAGAGAACATGACACCCAAGAAGTTTGGGCTAAAGTATGTACAAAAACTCACCAAAAGGACTACAAATCCTTATGTGGTGCCTCACGAGGTTTGTAATCTAAATATTTTTTGAGTAGTAGAAATTTCATCCTGTCGAAAGGTGGACATTTGCTATACTATACCAAAATTTTAGTTTTGAAACATCTACTATAAAGCAGACAAAATGAACGGGTTGGGTTCATGGGGCAAAATAGGTTCATGTGCACAACCCCTTTTTTGTCCATTTGATGTTTAACCAAATACAACTCAAAGTGGCTCATATCAGAAAACATGTAATTTCTGGGGTTTGGTCAAAATAGGTTGGGTTGATGTTGACCTGCCAACATTTTTTTCATTCCTCAGAAATGATAAAGTAGTTACTATACTGTATTGTATAACGCTATAGGAACCCTGATTAGGAAAAAAACAATTAGTTCAATTGTTTTTCCTAGCGTAATTTACAATGTTGCAAACAATTGAGTATGCTTGGGGCAGTTCTTAAACCTTTAAGCTTGTTCTTTTAGCTTTCCATTTTATCCTTTCAACTTGAAGGAAGAAAGTAGAACCAGAATTGTCCAATTTTGACATAAATGGATTAAATTTCTCCCCTCTCATAGATTTATCAATTTTTTTATAATCTAATTATTGTTGTGGATTTAGCTTGGGATTCTGTTGAACTCTATGAAGAGAATGCTAGACGTTTTGCGGCCTAAGATTGAGCTACAACTAAAGTCATGGGGTTCATGTTGCATTCCTGACGGGGGAAATGTAGCACCCGGGGAACGTCTAAGTGAAGTTACTGTAATGCTTAGATCCAAATTCAGAACCTATCTCCAAGCAGTTGTTGAGAAGCTTGTTGAAAATGTGAGTGCATTTTTATTTTTTGCTGTAATCTTCTTTCTTTTTAGTCAAATTTATTTATTTTCTCTAAAGCTGCCATTTTGCCCCTAAAAATTCATTTTTTGTTGTATAATTTATCTTAGCTAGAAACTGAATGGTGGTTTGAAAGTTGTGAAATGTGTATTTTTTTTGTAGCACCTGCTAAAATCATTCTATTCAAAAAACAAGATAATATTTTGAATAATGTATTTTTTGTAATCATATCTGACTAATTGTCTTTTAGAAAGTAAACAATTTTGGAACAAAAAGCATTCCTCCAGTTTTGGCAAGTTACCCAACCCCCTTGACCAGCCCATCTTACCGCTAGTTTTCTTGAAGATTACAAAATGGTAAAAAAATTGTTTTATTCAAAAGCAAACGGGCTGAAGGTAGCATGATTTGGACTTTTAAATGCTTAGTACCTCCTAAATCATTTTTAATGCTTACAAAAAATGAACCATTTTGATCTGAACCTGTTTGGGCTCATTATCCAACCCACACTTTTTACCACCTAATTTTCTTTCATCTGGTGCAGACAAGATTACAAAATGGTACAAAACTCAAGAAAATACTTCAAGATTCAAAGGAAAGTGTGGCAGAATCTGAGATAAGATGCAGAATGCAACCATTAAAAGATCAACTTACAAATACAATAAATCATCTCCATACCATCTTTGAAACCCATGTTTTTATTGCAACGTGCAGAGGCTATTGGGACCGAATGGGGCAAGTGAGTTAACATTTTGCTAAAATGAAGAAAAAGGAAACAAGAAAATTACAATCCTTTTTTGTACTTAAATGTTTTGTGTTGCTGCAGGATGTTTTGGGTTTTCTTGAGAACAGGAAAGAGAATCGTTCATGGTGCAAAGGTTCAAGAGTTGCTGTTTCTGTAAGTTGCGCTCTGGCCTATGAATTTTACAAATTGTGACTTCTGCATTTAATTAGGGGTTGTCCGGATGTGTGTTTTCCAAATGATTATTGTGACTCGAAGGCGAAATTATATAATAAAATTGTCAATTAATCAAAGCTATGCATAGTTTGGTGATTTTGCATTTATCTAATTCCTTTTTGTACTATTGCAACTGAAACTTGAGTGTGCTAAAAATTTACACACAAACCACCAATATCACTCCCAAAATTGTGTTGTAGAAAAAGTGTATTTGGAGGCCATCTGAGTATTAAACCTTTTGTTATTAAGGCCACTCATATGTACATATCTGGTGGACTATAAAGAACTTCCATTTTAAAGTTGGCCTATAAAAGTTACATACTTGGGTGGCATCTACCTGTACTTTGACATCAAGCAATTATTTTATGCATGGTCAAGCGATTATTATTGAAACATTATGCACGGATTGCTAACATTGTTTGTATACGACTTTACGCATATTTTTGACACGAACCATCTTTGTCTTTTGTGTGGTATTTTGTGATATGTTCAGTAACTTGTATATGAATGCACAGGTTTTGGATGATATATTTGCATCACAAATGCAACAATTACTTGGTAACGTGCTTCAAGACAAGGATCTTGAACCACCAAGATCCATAGTTGAAGTGCGCTCAATGCTCTGCAAGGATGCTGGTAGTTACAAGAACGATACTTTCTACTATTAGAACTGGTTTGCATATACATTCAGAAAGAAGGCTGATGGTGTTGATTGTAAGTCAAATTTTTGATCATCTCTAGAGGGTGTTATAGTCGGTTCCATTATGTGTAGTTACGTCTCACAAGTATATAGTTTGATTTCTTGATGTTTAGATTATAACTGATATAGTAGAGATCCAAAAGCAGTTATAATTTATCATATCATAGTAAGGCAGGTACTTTTTGGTTGTGGTTTCTTGGCTATGTTGGTTGACTTTATTACATAGCAGGGTCTTTGACCAGGGCTGCATTTGACACTAAATTGCAGGATAGCTTTTACTTGATAGGGTTTATGCAATCTTTATCAACATTCAAGTTCAACGGTATTCGTGCATCACAGATCCGACGATTGTCAGGTGTTCTTAGTCTGTAAATACTGGTTCTTAATTTTGTGACCGGAACACAGAAATCTGCACAAGTTGTGTGTGGCAACATTATTGTTTTATCTGAAAGTTGGCTCATAGCAGAGTTTTGAATTAAGGTAGATAAACGGGTTATTAGACTTCTTATGTCTATACTAAAATCACTGTGTTATTAAAAATGAATGGTTTTGGATAATATGAAAGTATAAAAGGAAAAAAAAGAAAAAGAAAAACAGGTAACTTGTTCAAGAGGTTAGAATGAAATTTGTAAGAGCACCTCCAAAAGTTATTTAGTTACATTCTAAGGTTATTATTAAATGTCAAACCATAGGCTAAAACTGATAATAGCAAACCATCTGTCACATCTTTATCTAGACTTTTAATATACAGAAGTGAGTATTAAGATGTAATTTCTTTGCTAAAGCTTATAATAAAGAGCACATATGTTCCTTTCTTGCGCATAATTTTAAAAAATTTAAAGGAATGTGAAGTTCAATTCTTTTTCTCCACGTTTGCCCTTTTGTAAATGAAGCAATTTAGAAAGTCACACGTATACCGATATGTTAGATAAGAAAATAAAACAAATCTTTAATCTACCATATCTGATATGCTAGACAAGAAAATAAATCAAATCACATGTCAAAATTGTCACATGTATGATCTTAATTTTGTTTCAAATGGAAGACACATGACTAAGTGTACGAAATATTTCTGTGCAACCAACAGGAGTACACTTGTTACGCTAAAATAATGTTATAATTCTTTTCATAAAACAATGACAAGACCATTTCCATCATCCAGCCAGACCTCTTGCATAGGGCCCAAATATAATAAAATTAGCTGCTTGTTGTTACACAAATAGTTAAATACTAAAATAGCAGCTAATAAGGATTATCCATATTAAAATGGTAAAAACGTAAAGAGGTTAAATATGTTATTTTTAAATTTTATGACCACTTTTATAGTTTATAAGTCATTTGTGTGTTAGAAAACCTTTTCAAGTATGTTTAATATGATAAAACAAAGGTGACGCACAACAAACTTGCGATGCTTGATGTGAGTTTTAACTAAGTCAACTTACATTCACTTTTTGGTATCCATCGAATACGGGTTAACCAGGTGTTTTGTTTGCTTGTTTATATAAACCGATTATTAAATATGTATGCACATTGTATACCGAACCGTCGAGTTTTAAACCGGCCAAAGCAACCAGATTTTATAAGTATGGTCCAGTGTAAATGGTTTATTAAACTTTTACAAACATAAAATCGGTATAAGAAAAAAGAAAAAAAAGAAGAGCTGATTTGAAGGAAATACTGGGTCGGTTTGCGAAGTTATTATTTCCAAATTCCAACACGTTTATTTAGATGCGTAATAATATTCCACCCATTTGTGTGGCCAATTTTCCGCGACTCGGTGAACGCAGGATAAAAATAAGAACCTAGTGCGCACGTTAGTCGATGCCACCTCTCCCTTTCCGCCACGTCACTCAATCGTACACCATATTTATCCAAAACAGTAGCACTAGTAGCACTAGTAGTCCTCTTTGTTTCCTCAACAAACCAAAGTCATCAGAAAAATCTCCATCACCCTCCGTCGCCGGAAAACCTTCCTTAATTCGTCGAAATCTCACTCAGATCTCTCTGTGTTCGTCATCAGGTTAATTGTTTGTTCAATTCGATGCATTTGTTGATTCATGTTCGACTAATCTGTTTCTTCCTTCTTAAGTTTAGTTGATAGTTTAGCTATATGGTTCAGGATTATTGGAGGCATCAATCGCATCGATTTCTTGAACTTTTCCTCGTTTTTCCAAGTGATTAGTTTTTTTTTATGTGAATGCATCGTTATTTGTGATATATTTCTGGCTGTTTACGATGCGACCATTTTAACTTTTCTGATGTGCGTAGCGATTATTAGTTACTGAACTTCTGCATTTGCCTGTTAGGTTGTGGATTGATTTGTCTAGATTTCGGTTTGGTTTGCGTCGTAGTGTGACTTCGGTGTTTTCTAACTTATTTACAAGTGTATGTGTATTATGATTTGTTGACGTTCGTTCATTAATCTGGAAAGGAAAATTAATTTATGAATGTTAAAAAGAAATGGGGTATATCGGGTTTGCTGCCTGATAGTGGAAAAGGAGGTTATGAATGATTAATAATTGTGGAGGACAACTTACTAGTTTCGTGGTGTTCTCTAGAGTTCTTGGTTCCTGGTGATCTACCTACCATGTGGATCACTCTTCGCCTTAGGTAAGGTATCTTTAGATTCAGACAGGTATGGTGTGAGATATTGAGTATGAGTAGTATGGGTTTGGGGCAGTAAATGGTGTAGGAATTGGTATATATAGAGGGTTAAAAGAGAATGGTAACATAGCGTGTGTTGCATGATCATGAAAGAGAATATCTACCCCATGATCTCTGGCAATGTCGGATGTGAAGGAGAGGAGAAGGTAGGGTAACAAACTTGTTGGATGCCTTATCAATTTACATGTGATATATGAATACCCATTAGTATCAGGGGTTTAGTCAATGGAAGTTTGACATATTATTAAAAGAGTTCAATTTCGATTCTATCTTGTTGGTAGCTTTGACATTTCTCTGATACATGCAGAACCTATGTACGGAAATTTATTTTCTCTTTGATGGCTTCTTTCTATTGCAGGGTCCAGGTCTGCATCATACCTTGATTTTTTGGGTGAATAGTGCATCTTTTTTGTGTGTGTTTCTACAATCTCTCCATAATGGCTGCAACCGGTTCTTTGCTGTTTTCTAGAGAATTGGGTATCCATAAAAGTTCTGTATATAGTAGCCAACCTAAGGTGCATGGTTTTATCCATAGGTCATTGTTTAATATTTTGCTAACAACTGATTAGGTGTTGGCTATAGTTTAATAACAAACTATCGAACCTCTAGGATAGATTTCACATATTTTCCTTTATATGCTCATGAAGTTATTCCTTATATTTTTCACCAGGGAAAGAGATATAAAGCACACACTCAGTTTTTTCCTACTACTCTTTCTTCCCATACCTCGGTATGTTCCTAATATTATATGAGCTCTACTGCCCTGTTCACTTCTTTATTTTATCTTTTATTATTCCAAGAAGATTACCTCTTGTTGTCATATGGTAAAGTAGATGCAGCATTTCTATATGTGGTAAATGTTTCAACATGGAATTACCAACTCACTAATCTTTACACAATATTAATGACATTTGTTCTGGTCTCATTATATCATTGTTGGTTGATATTTCAATAACAGTCAAAACAGCTGTGTTAAATTATATATCTTGTTGAACATGACAATTATTTTGGGATGGGGGTAGTGCTTCAGCCGTTGAGGCATTAACTACTCTTTGAATCTATTTCCTGATTGTGTGTTGCATCTGCAGCTACTAGAGGCTTGGAGTGTACATCTTTTGACCATACGAAAGCCAATAAAATCAACACCAACTAGGTGTAACATCTTAGTTTGTCGATCTCTATTTTCACCAAACGGTGGAAATCAAATTCCTATCTTGAAAACAGCCGCTACAGTTTTGACAAGGTGATTTTCCCCTTTATGTGTTTGCATATCTGTCTCTTAACTGTTTCCTTTTCACTTGATATATTTTTAGGGTTATGTAGCTAAATTACTATCCCACCAAAATGTTAGATATTGAACATGCAATAATTTTGTTTTTGAAACTTTCCTTGTTCAAAACAATAAGAAGTCTTCAATAAAGACCTTTCCTTTATAATTCCGCATTCCCCTCTAAGAGGGTATTAAATGGAATGTAGGAATTAAAACTGGTTAATGATATCTGTTTTTACGTTTCCTTTCTCTGACCTTGGTGATACACATGATTAACATTTTGCCTTTATATATGTATGGGTTATTTGCAGGTCATATGAAGCTTTCCATGGTCGGTCTCTTGTAGTGCAATTGATTCCAGCTGTTGGAATTATTGCTTTTGCTGCATGGGGTCTTGGACCATTATTGCGAGTGTGCAGGGTCCATTTTCTTCAGGTAAATATATTGATCAAATTGGTAGTATGAACTTACGTTGCTAATAGCCTGAACCCATAGTTACTTGTTACAGAAAAATGATAACAGTTGGAACAAGAGTAAAGAACACCAGGTGATGACATCTTATATTCAACCTTTATTGCTCTGGGGCGGTTCTGTACTTATATGCAGGTGAAAGTAACATCATTATAGAAGCTACTAATACTCGTATATTTATATATTATCATATTCTTGTTGCCAGTTTTTTTCACAGTAACTGATCTTTGCAGAGCACTGGAACCTGTTATCTTACCTTCTGCATCAAGCCAAGCTGTCAAGCAACGGCTTTTAAATTTTGTTCGTTCATTATCTACGGTATTGGCATTTGCATACTGCCTATCAAGGTGATAATGATTAATCTTTGATTTTTTTCTTATTTATTTAAGCTTTAGCAACAAAAATGACTTATTGATTATTGATATCTAGTAGAGGTGACAATTTCGACCTGTATACTTATAGATGGATAAAGTTTGGTTATATTGGACCTCTAACAGATCAAAGGGGTGAAGCTAATTGATTTACCTAAAAGGAAAGGGGTCAAATGGGTTTAAACTTTAAAGTCTTCCAAAGAGTACTCAAATGCGTAAACCTCTTAACTAACTTGCTTAAAAAGTTGGCTTATTTCTGTTATCTTATATAGCAATTTGTTTACTCATAAAGCTCAAAACAATTGTTTGTTGTTTGGCCTGACCTGTTTTGACTCTCACTTAAAAGTTACCCATTATGACTGGAACCCACCACCCAACCTGTTCGAACCACCTTTCTCCCACCTATAAGATCTAGATTTCTTTGCCACTGGGGGTGGGGACGGGTGGTGTATGCAACTTGTAAGCTGGGTTTTTTTAGTAAATGTGTCTAGTTGTGCCATGACTTCATTAGCCTGGTTGGTGGGTGTTCATCACTGTTGAGTAATTTATTCATTTGTCTGAATAGGTAATTTTTATTGTCATCCACGTCATCATTTGATGTTTAGACACACTTTATTTTGTTTTGGCAGCTTGATACAACAAACACAAAAATTCTTTGCAGATAAAAAGGATCCTAGCGATGCAAGAACTGTATGACTCCATAAATCTAGCATATCTAATTTTTGTGAGTTGATTTGGGTTATATTATCAGTAATGGTGGCAATAATAAGTTTCTACAAATATACTTAAATAATTGGCTGTAATCAGTCGATTCTGGTTATGTTTAACCTCTAATGAGTGGGTCAAACATGTAAATTAAGAGAACTTAGCTAAATAGGAAACAAATTGAATGAGAAAAGGTCGCACACAATGTATTTTTAATGCGTAACCCTTAAATCATTTTTTCACAAGTTCTTATTATTGAAATTATATAACTTTTATGCTCATATTCAACACAATTTTAATAAGAAGTTTACACAGAAAGTGTTTGAGTTCAACCTACCCGACCTTAGAAAAAGTACACTTTTTAAACTGCTACCCAACCCACTTATTTTCCCAACTCTAGTTTTCTTAAGTATCTTTTGACATAATTAGATATGGTTTCTTTATTGTCATGGCATGATATAAATTAGTAGTTTGCTATTAAACTTATATTTTTCTCTACTTATTGATTCGCAGATGGGTTATGACTTCGCTGGAAAAGCTGTCTATTCTGCGGTGTGGGTTGCGTCTATATCCTTGTTCATGGAGTTGCTGGGTTTCTCTACTCAGAAATGGGTCACAGCTGGAGGGCTTGGTACTGTATTGATCACACTTGCAGGCCGTGAGGTACAATCAAAGTTAAATCACCTTAATGTTTAAAATAAAACTATTTTAAATTGTGGCTTTATGTTGTTTTCATGTAGATATTTACGAATTTCCTTTCAAGTGTAATGATCCATGCAACAAGGCCATTTGTACCAAGTGAATGGATTCAAACGAAAATCGATGGGTATCATGTCTCTGGTACTGTTGAGGTATGTATTTTCTGTAAATTTTTAAAAATGAACCAAAGATTCTGTTGAAATCACTGCATGCATATGCAACTTTTGTTAGTGATTTAGTTTTTAATCATATTTAAATGTCAATCTGTTTAACCCTTTTACTATATTTACCCATTCTGACCTAAATCATATACCTCGCTCATTATGAACGTTTCATATCTTTGTTTGCTTCAGCATGTGGGTTGGTGGTCCCCAACAGTTATAAGAGGTGATGATCGTGAGGCAATTCACATCCCAAACCATAAGTTCACAGTAAATGTGGTGAGAAATCTGAGCCAAAAAACACATTGGCGCATCAAGACTCACCTTGCTATCAGTCATTTGGATGTCAACAAAATCAATGTGAGTAGATTTGTAAGGGATAATGTACGTTGATGCCACCCATGTATTTGAATTATTTTGGCTCAAGGCCACCCATATATTAGTATTACTTCATACTTGGGTGGCCTCGGCATACATTACTGCTATTTTTTGACCATGCGAATTGCAATACGATTAGTGGTTTTACTAGAAGCATGCCTAGATTATTGGCTTATATTTTTGAAACAGAATATTGTGGCTGATATGCGCAAGGTTTTGGCCAAAAATCCTCAAGTGGAGCAGCAAAAGCTACATAGGCGAGTGTTCCTGGAAAATGTAGACTCTGAAAATCAGGCTCTTTTGGTAAGTTATTCATCAATTGAATTGCAAACTAGAGGTGGGAACTTTGACCCATTTACTTATACTGGGTTGATTTGGGTTTTGTTTATCTCTAATGGGCCGAATGGTAAAACATTTTCATTAAATTATTTACGAAGACTAGACATTACATATATTTTGGACACGAGGACAAAAGTAGTTAACAACTGATGAAGTCAAATGGGTACCAAGTGGGTTGAAAGTCGCCTCAAAATGTAGTGAAACAGACTTATTGCAATATTTACCTAAGTTGCACGTTGCTTATATTTCAGACACGAGAACAGAAGTCATTAAATGCTATTGTTATATTGTATGTCTTGTTTTTGTTTTGATAGATATTGGTTTCTTGCTTTGTGAAAACATCACATTTTGAGGAATACCTTGGTGTGAAGGTAAGAATTCTGTGACTCTTGAAAACATCACTTTATTTTTGTTGCCCTTTTTTTAGGGAAGGTGGCAATTTCTCTTTATAACCAATTTATTTATTAATGGGTCAGTCCAGGTTATGTTTTATCTTGAGAGTTGAAACAAATAACATTAAAGGAAATCAAATGGGTTGAACGCGTTCAAAGTCAGCCAAAGTATTTTTTTTATGACATCTAAATCCTTTTTATTATAAAGATGAGATATTATTGAAATAAGATATATCTGAAATAAATTATGAAAACGTAAAATTTTGGACAGTGTATTTCCAGAACAAAAACTAACTTTTTGGACCGGAACCCAATGAGCTCATTTGACATTTTTGATATATTTATGTTTAATCTAAAAACAGGAAGCTATCTTATTGGATCTACTTAGAGTGATCAGCCATCATCGGGCACGTCTTGCCACACCCATCCGTACTGTGCAGAGAATCTATCGTGATGCAGACATTGATAATTTTCCATTTTCTGATATATTCACTCAAAACCGAGCAGCTGCTAACCGTCCATTTTTACTGATAGAACCTTCTTACAAAGTCAACAGTGAAGATAAAACTAAGCCTTCATCTCGTCCTTCTACCAACCCTGACGAAAAAGATGCAAAGCTTGTAACTCAGGTAACATCGTCAGAACTCACCACAGATCCCAACCCAAAACTCACCTCTGAACCCAAAGCCTCAAATGTGACGGCCACTGGTTCATCACCACCATCATCACAACCATCATCGTCTTCATCTAGCGGTAACTCAAGGTCAGCATTGGAAGATAACATTGTACTAGGTGTGGCTTTAGAGGGGTCAAAACGGATGCTTCCCATCGAGGATGAAATGGGTCCTGCAACCGCATCGACCCAATCTGAGTCCAAGGAGCTGGCTAGCTGTTTAAATGGTAACAGTGGACAAACAACGGCTAATGGAAAAGACCAGAAAGATGAGCAGGGTGGTTCTTTAGCGACTGGTGCTATACCGACTAATGAGCAAAGAGAACAAGAAAAGAGGCAATAATGCTGAGACGAGCTGGTTTTTTAAAAGGCTTGCATAGTTTTGTTGTGTTTATCATCTCAAAATCCCACGATTTGTATATCATTGTGGAGCTGGGAGTTTGTTGCATTGCGTAAATTATTAATTTCTTCTTCGGGTTCAGGGGTTCACATTTATGTGGCTGGTTCTATGTTGTTCATCGACTTGAAACCTGTCCGGTCGAAACCCGTTCATTGTGAACGTTCACTTCAATATGATATCTCGTTTTACTAGCTCGACTATAGAGAGGTACTAATGGTAATTGAGAAATACAAGATATTTTAGCCAGAAGAAGCATACTTTTTAATGTATTGGGTTGGTAGATGGAATCTTATACAAATCTGAAAAATCATGTCTGACACACAAATTCGAATACGAAACAAAGTATGTTTGAGTTTATGTGTATATAACCTTCTTATCTTGAAATTTTACTTTTATATTGACACCTGGAAGTTATTTTTATTTTATAAAATAAAAAATTGCACTTTATTACATTTACGTTATAAAATTCATAAATTTTATTTTAAATTTTAACATGATATATTCAATTACTATAAAGTGTAATATAAAACAAATATAAATATAAAAGGCAACCGAGTATATATATTACAAATATAAAATAAAATTAGTATATAAATATTAGTATATTTATAAAGAGTATGTTTAAGCTCGATCAAATCATTTATCTCCGACTCTGATTTGTTTGATTTGTTTTATTAACTTGGAGGGACATGTGAAACCAAAAGTTGTTGGGTTAATCGGTTTAATCACGGGTCATGGGTCTAGTTATATGGGTCATCCATATACAATTACTTGGTCAATTGAGTTGAGAAATTAGTGGGTAAAAAGTTAACTTTTACGTGGAGAGCATGGGATTCATATGCACGTGGGTTATTTAGTTATTTTCTTTAGGAGTAGGATTTATTTTAAGTTGTTGTTCTTTTCCATATTTAATGTAAGCATTACTTTCAAATCAACTGGAGATAACATAGTTGGTGTGAGTATGTGTTTTGAGTGTGTTATTAAAGGGGTCTGAACCAACAAAACCAAGATTAACAACTTTAAACCTAGATGTTTCCTTAGGATATTTTTATAGTAAAGTAATATACTCTCAAGTGAAGATTATAACTTTAAATTAAAATCCCATCGAGTCTAGAATTGATGATTTTAAACATTACCAGGCGAGAGGGGCACCATCTTTGTTGTCACAATTCAAAATAAAAAATAAAAAAAATTTCACAAACCTTTGGTTTATAAGTCAGGCTAAAACCAACTCAACTTAAGTTTTAAATCGAGTTTCAACCTGAAATATAAAATCGTAAAAAAGCTAACGGCAGGAAAGTATTATTGGTCGCACAACTTTTGTATAGTACGTAGTGCCGGGGACTAAAAAGATTGAATTTAAATTGTTTTTGATTGGTTCCTAATATTTAGACACTTTATATACGCTGTGTAGAATAGTATTATACGTGATGTATAAGTTACGATAAGCAATACCTTACATTTCAGGCTATATCAGTAATTTTCAAAAACCTTATACGACACATATAACACCACACATAGCGTATGACTCCTTCAGATAACAAAACTAAGGATGGTCACATCAGGAAAGATATATGTGGCATATAGCTCCATACACCACGTTAGCTAGTTAGTGTATGTTTGACACATATACTGAAACCTGTACGTAAGAAAACCTATGATGATGTAAAAACATATATTTTTAATAAAAAATACGCAAAAAAAATATTTTTTAAAAAAAGTTAATGTAAAAATGTATATATAAAATTAAATTAAAAAGAAGACATTAATAATAAAAATAATAATCTATATGTGGCGTATGATCCTATACGCCACGTGCAATGCTACACACCACTTATAGGCGTCAAAAAGTGTAAGTTGTTTTAAAAAAACCTATACATGGCATATAGTGTCGTAGTACGACACGTATAAAGTTGGCCGCCACATGATTTGACACTTCGTACGTCAGAAAATGTCAGTGAATGTGTTTAAGCCATATACGCTTCGTAAGATGCTATATGAAACGTGTGGGGTTTGAGGGTGTTTAGAATTAAAATTTTTAATTGTCCATATAACAAGAACACCTTTATATAATAACTTATTTAAAGTATGTTATCCACCAAATATCTAACCGTTGGAGAAACAGGGCAAGAATGATCATGAAAGATTTGTAACGAATACCATCTATCTATCGATGATTTATATATCCCTTGCAGCTTCCACTTATTTTTCCTCCGATATTCACAATCTTCTGTTTATCAAGGCCAACGAATACTTCCATTCTTCTCACCTTTGATTTGATTCATTCATCAATCATCATCGGTGTACGTATTTGAAGAACATTGATTCCTTCTGATTAGATTTGGGTTAAATTGTATCTGGCCAATAGCAAATCAGTTCGTTGATAAACCCTAATGATGAAATTCCAAGGCTTTTAATGCATGTATGCATCTCTATGTGATTCGTCTTCGGTCTTGTAATTAAGTGAGCTACTCCTCTTCCACCCTTTGGATTTTTAGATTTTGTTTTAGGGTCAACATCAAACCCTAAATGTATTGATTTGCGTATTTGATCGCTTGCTATTGATTTCGTAACTTTTATTTTGTCTTTTATTTTGTAATTTGCTTTTACATTGTGGAACTTAATGAAGAATTTGATTATTCTTGCATATTGTGTGAATTATTGTTTCTCATTTCTCATTTCTGTTATATTTTATGTAGAATTACAGAAGAGGGGTTCTACTTCTACAAAGAGTATTGGCATAAAAAGGATAAAGGTTTCTCCTTTGGTTCAAATCTCAGAGGAGCGAGAGGGATAATAACCTTCTTGTCGTTACGATTAAAAAGGATAAATTATTACTAACGAAGATGCTTTGAACAGGATAATATTGAGTTCATGATGTCTAAAACATTCTAAAATGAAGTTTGTCCAGGTTATGAATCCCGATGTTAAAAGGTACGAGTATCATCTTAAGTATATGATAATTTTGATAATTTGATGATTGTTGTTGTTATGAATGCACAGACCAGAATTAATTCCTTCCATTAACAACTTCAAATTAAATACAGATAGATCCTAAGCACTAGGAAGACTATACAAAAGAATAGGAGAATTAATAGGTCAACTACAACAATATACATAATTCAAATATAATTTAAATCTCTTCGTAGGAAATTGTTTAATTGGGTTTAGGTTTAATATGCCCCCGTAAGATGGACGATCGTGCGAGAAGACCAATCTTGAATAAAAGTGTTTGAAACTGTTGTTTGAGCAATGGTTTCGTAAGAGCATCTACCAGTTGATCATCCCCTGCAATATGAGTGACGCGTATAGTGCCGTCTTGAACCTTTCCTCGTACAAAGTGGAAGTCGAGGGAAAGGTGCTTCATTCGTGAATGTAAGACGAGGTTAGCTGAGTAATGGGTCGCGCAGTAAATAGTCAGAGTGACGATGGATTTATACCCAAGTTCTGACACTCTGAACTCAGCTTTTGTTGAAGAACGAGCCAAGGTGGGTTGGCGTTTGGAGCTCCAAGAAATGGGGTTCGACCCAATGTAAATAATATATCCAGTTGTGTTGCGGTAGCTGGGTTTGTCTCCAGCCCAATCAGCATCAGTGAACGCGTGTAGATGTAATGGGGAGTTCCTTTTGAAAAAAAATGTCATAATGCAATGTACCATGTAAGTAATGAAGCAATCTTTTTAGGGCAACCCAGTGAGTGGTGGTTAGTTTGTGCATGAATTGTGATAATTTGTTAACTGTAAATGCAATGTCAGGGTATGTAAATGAGAGGCATTAGAGAGCACTAACCAAGGCACGATATTCCGTGGGTGATGAGAGCAGATCACCATCTAGTACAATAACGATAGAGGAACTTGACATCGGAATGTTGGCTGGCTTGCATTCACTCATGTTGGCTTTGGTTAGAATATCAAGAATAAATTTTGATTGGGATAAGAAGAGACCGTGGGTGTGAGGAATGACCTCAATGCCAAGGAAGTAGGACAAGCACCAAGATCTTTGAGAGAAAATCGAGTTGCAAGGATTGAGATAAAAAAGTTAATGGTAGAAGGGTTCGGACCAGTGATGATTTGTCATCAACGTAGACGAGAATGAATATGGGGAGATGAGCTAGTGTTGGTGATGAAAACAGAAGGGTCTGAAATTGGTGGGTTTGAAGTGAACAGAGAGCAGATAGGATTTAAGCTCGTCATACCGAGCATGGGAGGCTTGGGGGAGGCCATTAATAGCTTTGTTGAGCTTGCATACATGATTAGGGAGGGGGGATCCACAAAACCAGGAGGTTTAATCATAAATACAGACTTGGTGAGAGTATCTTGCAAGAATGCATTGTTTATGTCTAGTTGACGAAGGGTCCAATTTAAGGAGGTGACAAGAGCAAGGATAAGCCATAGAGTGGCTGGTTTAACAACGGGGCTGAAGGTTTCTATATAGTCGAGACCGGGCCGTTGATGAAAGCCTTTAGCAACTAAATGCGCTTTAAGGCTATCAACTGAACCATTAGGTTTAAACTAAGTTTGATATATCCACTTGCAACAAACAAGGTTAGATGCTGATTCTGGAGGGACTAAAGTCCAAGTGTGGTTGCGTTGAAAGGTGTCAAACTCAGCTTGCATGGCGTTGCGCCATAATGGTTGTTTGAGGGCTTGAGTTATAGTAGAGGATTCGGGAAGGGAATGAGTTGTAGTATGATAAAAAATAAATTTAGAGTTATGATATTTAGGGTTAGGTGGAAGTAGTGGTTTGAGG
>BJCM01036259.1:0-17423 GCA_018326385.1 Flaveria bidentis | reverse complement strand
ATTTTATGCATGTTTTCTGTGTGTGAAGGCAATGTAACAATGAGATGTGTGATCTTATTATGTTACCATAGGAAACTTATAAGTTGTTCAAACTTAAATGTTTAGGGGGAGTAATAAATGGAAGAGTCAGATAATCAAAATCAAAGTTAAAATGTTGAATTGAAAGGATGATGCTATATGTTCAAAGTGTATGTGAGTTTGATAATGTAACTTTTGAAAATGATAATATGAACCTATATAAATTTGCAAGTGGAAATGCTTCTTTTAAAAGTTGAAAAATAGATATTTGATTATGTTTTGAGACTAAAATGAAGGGAAAGATATATTTTAAAAAAAATTAAACAACAAGTGATAAATTAAAATTTGTTAAAAATTAAATTTGAGTGTGCAAAATGTAAAAAGATCAAATTTGAGGGACTAAAAGGTAAATTTTGGGAAATTCAAAAATATGCTTAAAATGTTTAAATATTAGTATGAAATATTACTAATATGTTTAAACAGTGTGCATGTGAAGAATTTTGAAAAACACATGTGTTTGGGCGTTTTTCATATTTCCATGCACCTAAACAGTTGCAATAAGACCATGAGTTTAACCAAGTGTTTGGGTGTTTTACACAAACCCATGCGCCTAAACAGTGATAATCAGTCTGATTTTAACCTAGTGTTAGACGTTTCAAGAACTTCACGCGGCTGAACAGTGCAAATGCTCCTGGACAGTGCAAAAGCGCTTAAACAGTGCTTATGCGTCAGTACAATGCTCATGCGACAGAACAATTCTCATGCGTCTAAGTACATACACACAAATAGTGCTCGTACGTCTCATTATTTTGTGAATTTTAGGGTTTCATACGCACAAACAGTGCTCATGCGTCTAAAATTTCACTTAATATATATTGAACACTTACACTTGTTTCTCATTCACACTCAAAATTCTCTGAAAACAAAACTCTCTGAAGATTTCTTTGAGTGCTGAAGATAGAAGATAGAAGATAAAAGCTGAAGATGAAAGCTGAAGCTAAAAGATAAAGTTGAAGGAAAGATAAAAAGAAGACAAGATTGAAGATTTTGAAGACCGAAGACCATGTAAATCTTAGGGGGAGTATTGTTAGTTCTCTAGAAAGATTAACACGTTGTCTTTATGTGTCTTTTTACTATTTGTAATAGTATAGGGACAAGTTTTGTAATTTGTTAGTTCCTTGTGTTTCATTATAAATAGCTTATACTTGTAGCAGTTAGAGGACGAGAAGAACACAGTTTTAGAACTGATTTAGAACTGCTTAATTACTTTGTAATTGTCTTTGCTTGATATTAATGAAACTATGAATTTTGTTGATATCTTGCTTGATTTGATTACTTTGTTTGTATTTCTTTGAATTGTGTCCATACATCATAGATTGGTACATTTGATCCTCTCAATTGGTATCAGAGCTCATATTGATCCTATTAAGAACTCTGCTTCTTGAGTGTTCATTAGTGATTTTAAGAGAAATACTTGTGTTGAGTACAAAATCCGATCTTGCATTTGGTATCAGAACTTCTTAGGCTCTTGATTGTGTGATCTAACCATCCAAATCAACCTCTTGTTCACTCACTCTCTCACTACACTCAAACATGGCCATTAACTAGAAATCTGAAAGTGAAATGGGGACGATGACTAAAGCACCCATCATCACCCTAGAAAACTTTAGACAATGGTGCAAACGCATAGAAGGGTTCATCAGATATCAAGACAACCATTTGTGGAAATCTATTGCTAATGGTCCCTACAAGCCAAAGATGGATTCACCTGCTGGAGGTGGTGCCATGATAGAGAAGGTAGTAGATGACTACTCTGAAGAAGACCTCAAGCGGATAGAAAACTTTAGGCGATGACTGTTCTGATGACTGCATTTCCCAACTCCATTATGGTGGGGTTTGAGAATTGTTGGACAACTAAAGAACTGTTTGATGCTTTAAACCACATGTACTCCAACTCCAACAACTCAAAGAAAGATTTACTAAATCAACAATTTTAGAACGTTACTCATATTGCTAGAGAGACCTTGCACCAACAATAATTTTGGTATATGGATCTTATATCTTCCTTTCAGTCTGCGGAATAGCTCCTAATTTAATAGACCTCTCAAGGAAGTTAATGAGTGCACTCCCCAATGAGTGGACATTCTACTGTGTCTCCATCAAGAGGACAAAGAATCTGAACGCTCTCACCATGACTGAGCTATATGGCATTCTAGATGGATACCATGTAGAGATAGAGAACAAGAGTGGCCATCAAGGATGCAGATCTTTAAGCCTTCTTGCTAGCAACACACTCATGGTTGCTGAAGGATCAAGATCCCATCAACCTCAGCAGTACCTATCATATCCCCAACAGTCATCCAACTCTTCTGGGCCATACATCATATTCCACGAGACTCCAAAGTCCCAGTCCCTTTCAGGACACTTGTGCTTTTGTCTCAGGAAGTGGACACTCTAATGATTTTTAGTTCTTTTTTGAAAATCTGGACTGTTTCAGCCTAGATGACATGGAATACATGGACATAGTCCAACAAATGGCTCTATTAGTCAACAGGGCAAAGAAGTTCTTCAAAAGAACTGGAAGGCAATTCTCTTAGAACCTAACTAGCAACAAGTTTGGGTTTGACAAAGCAAAAGCAAAATCTTACAACTGCAACTAGTTAGGCCATTTCGCAAATGAATGCAAAGCTCCCCTGCTCATGCCTCCTCACATCCTTCAACACCTAAAGCTGCTAGAAAATCAACTGAAATTGCTGCTATGGCACAAGAAGTAGATTGGAGCTTTATGGTACAAGATGTCACCCCTGCTCAAGCACTCATGACTGGAACAGACAACTCCAAGGTATATGATCATCTCTGTACTCCAGCCTGTATAGCTAAGGTTAAAATGTACCATGACAATAACATGGAAATTAAATCTGATATGGAGTCCTTGAATATCTTAATAGCTTATTTTAAAAAGGTTGAATCTGACTATCAAAACAAAATTGAGGAGTTTGAGAAATCAGTATCTATTGTAAAAGATGAGCACACTAACTACAGGACTCAAATCAAGGATTTAATATCCAAGTTAAGTAAGGCTCAAGCCAAGCTAGTAATAGCTAAGGCTCAAGCAAGGAAGCATGCTATCTCTGAGCAAAACTTTCAAACCATTCTTGCATCATCCTCCCACTCAAAAAATTGTTATCAACACAAAGGTGGGTTGGGGACAAATGAGATTGATCCACCACACTTTTATGTGTTTATTAGACAACCAAGGTATGGTACTGAAGAGCAAGAGGTCCCATCTACTGTCCCATCTTCCCATGAGTTAAAGAATGTTACAACCATGGAGACCACCACAGGGAAGGAACATGTAAATCAACCTATTTCTACTTGTGATGATCAACCCCTATCCATTAAAGCTAGAAGAAACAGGGCAAACGCAGCCAGAAGAACTGCCAAGAAGGTAGTTGAATCTAAGCTGAAGATTGACCCAAAGCAAAAGGGTGTTTTCATTTCAGCTAGATTCTAGATGGTAGGCAATTCTGATTCTGGAAAGGAGTACAATACCAACATTCCTGTCATACCAAAGGATTAGAAGTCAAAATGGAAGGTTGTAGATGAAGACAAGAAGATTAAGAAACCTCAGCCCTCAAAATCCCCAAAAATTAACATTACATGCATAATGTGTGGTGTGCAAAACCATTTGGCTAAAGATTTTTATTACAATCCAACAAGCACACATTATGCAAATAATGTAAAAAAGGAAGCAACCAAGGAAGGATTCACATTTTGACCTTATCACATGGTTCAAGTGATGAGAAAAGAAAAGCTGGTATCCGAAGCTAAATTGCTTTCAGAAGAAACTCATTCTTCTGAAGGGAAAATGGCTTCAGAAGTCAAGCCAAAGAAAGCTCAAAAGAACAAAAGAGCTTCCTAAAAACCTTCCAAGAAAAAGGCTACTTCGGAGGAGAAGGTAGTGAATGCTTCTTCCGAAAACAAAGAAGCTTAGGAAGAAAGTCATGCTACTCAAGCTTCAACAAGATCATCAAAACTGATCAACCATGGGATGAAATGGAATATCAAACAAGATGTTGGAGCCATACTTTCCTCTTCAAAGATATCAATTGAACCCTCTACCATTCATTTTTATTCAATTATGTCATCATCAATGGAAGAACCCAAGACCAGCCAGGCTTGGGTTTACAATAAAAACTAATTGTTCACCTTATGTGCAGGGACATTCACAAGACAAGAACAATAATGTCTGGATAGTGGACAGTGGATGCTCCAGGCACACGACCGGGAACAGATCTCTAATTTAACAATTTCAACATTTTGATAGAGGTCCTATTACGTTTGGAGGTGAGACCGGAGGATACATTTCAGGGAGATGAAGTGTATCGAATGGCTTGTTAAGAGTCGACAAAGTGAACTTTGTCAAACAACTTGAACATAATCTCCTAAGTGTTTCTCAGTTATGTGATCAAAAGCATCAAATGCTTTTCATAGAGGATGAGTGCATCATCCTCAAACCTTGGATGAAAATTCCACAGGAATTGTTGCTTCTTAGATCTCACAGGAAAGGGATATGTACAACCTGGATATGAATAATGCTTCCCCATTAGGTGAAGTATCATGTTTTCTTTTCAAAGTTGATGGTGATGAGTTTGCACATAAAAGTATATGTCATTTGAGTTTTAAAATCATGAATAAACTGGTTAAAACTAATTTGGTAAATAGTGAGCCCAAAAAGGAATTTTTCTATAGAGATAACTGTGTAGCTTGCTTGAATGGAAAGCAACATAGAGTCTCTCACAAATCCAAAGAAGTTAACTCTATCACCACTCCATTACTCTTATTGCACATGGATTTATTTGGTCCAAGTATAATGAGCATTTGAAGGAAATCATATTCCCTTGTTATCGTTGATGATTTCACAAGATTTACATGGGTCTTCTTTTTAAGAACTAAGGATGAAACAACTATAACTTTAAAATCATTTATTATTAAAATTGAAAATCAAAGTAATCACGAGGTAAAGATAATTAGGTGTGATCAAGGGACTAAGTTTAAGAATCAAGTTCTTGACTCATTGTGTAACTCAAAAGGGATTACTAGAAAATTCAGTGCTCCTAGAACTTCTCAATAAAATGGTGTTGCTGAGAACAGGAATAGGACACTGATTGAGGCTGAAAGGACTATGTTAGCTGATTCAAAGCTGCCTCTAACATTCTGGGTAGAGGCGATCAGCACTGTATGCTATGTCCAGAACAGGGTTCTCATTATCAAGCCACATGGAAAAACCCCTTCTGAGCTATGGAACAAGAGGCCACCACTCATTAGCTTTCTAAGGTCCTTTAGCAGCAGGTGTACCATACTTAACACAAAGGAAAACTTGGCAAAATTTGCTGAGAAGTCAGATGATGCTATCTTTGTTGGATATTCCTCCAACTCTATTGCGTATAGAGTTTATAACATCAAAAATCAAGAATTTGAGGAATCATCAAACATTGTTGTTAATGAGCTGGAATAGGTACTCAAAGCATCTTGTGAGAGTGTTATAGCTGGAATAGGTACTCAAAGTGATTCTGATGAAGACCAGCTATTTGAGTTACCCAGACCTCTTCCAAGCTCTCCAAGAGTCTCTAAACCTCAAGCTCCCACCATTAGTAGATCTGACATCATGACTATTTTAGGAACCAGTGGAGCTTCATCCAGTTACCAGCAAAGTGAGCCTAACAACTCATCAACTAATAACATAAAACACCATGCTGCTAGAAGTAGCCTCTTGAAGGAACATGCAACTATTAATATTACTTCTCAGCCAATTGATGTTGATGTTGTTTCCCTTTTATTCAATCAGTTCTCACTGAATGAGTGTGAAACATTAGTTGGACCAAGTGTTCAAAATCTTGAGCGAAACTTCTCAAGTCTGGATTTATCCATGCAACTGGATGTAATTCCAAGGCTTTGGATTCATAACCCTCATCTAGCTGAAAACATCATTGGAAATGTCTTTGAAGGTGTGAGAACCAGGGGACAATCTCATAACAGGAATGTCTGCTTGTACTCATGCTTTTTGTCTCAGATGTAACCCATGAAGGTAGAAGATGCCTTGAAAGATAATAGCTAGGTTGAATCAATGCAAGAGGAATTGCTTCAATTCAAAAGACAAAAGGTTTGGAACCTTTGCTTGTTACCATCTAGTCAAGTACCTATAGGCAACAAATGGGTTTTTAGAAACAAGAGAGATGATAGAGGCTTGATCATAAAGAATAAGGCAAGATTGGTAGTTCAAGGATACACTCAAGAGAAAGGAATCAATTATACTGATGTTTTTGCACCTGTTGCAAGACTTGAGGAAGTTAGGATCTTCATTACTTATGTTGCATCTAAGAATTAAACTGTTTACAAGCTTGATGTCAAGTGTGCCTTTCTGTATAGAGATATAGATAAGGAAGTCTATGTGTGCCAGCCTCTAGGAATTGAAGACCCACAGCACCCCAACTATGTGTGCAAGTTGGATAAAGCTCTATATTGGCTGCACCAACCACCTAGGTTGTGGTATGAGAACTTGTCTTAGTTTCTTCTAAAGATTGGTTACACTAGAGGTACCATTGATAAGACTATTTTCATAAGGAAGTCTGGGAAAGACATTTTGCTCGTACAAGTCTATGTTGATGACAAAGACGAACTACTTCTTCAAGTAAAGAGGCAAAAGCTCTGACTGCTTAAGGTGATGAAGGTCAAGACTGGTCCTTCCACTTTGTTTCTCTGGGTGAAGGTGAGACCATAGCTGAGCAAGTGATGTCAGATACCGAAGAAGCAATGAATGTTGTAAATCACTTGATTGAGGAAGAGCTCAGAGAAACAAACTCAGAATCTCCGGTCAACGAAGAGTCTGATACGACTTTGATGATTGACTCATCTGATTCGTCTCAGGGTGTCCGCTACAGCGCTATTACAAATACCTGGATTGTTGATAGTGGGAAGTCCAGGCACATGACCGGGAACTCGTCTCTCCTTTTTGATGTCAAACAAATTAAAGGGGGACATGTACCCTTTGCTGGAAATAAAGGAGGTTACATCACCGGTCATGGCGTAGTGGGAAACGAGATAGTGAAGTTTGACAAGGACAACTATGTTCAACAACTACAAAATAACTTGCTTTCAGTCTCCCAAATTTATGTTAAAGGATTCAAAGTTATGTTTGACAAGAAGAAGTGCTACATGTTGAAGAAGGATTATGTTATCAAAGAGGATAAAGTTCTAATGGCAGCTTCAAGATATAATGATCTGTATGTCTTGGATCTATCAAAAGCCTCCAAAACTAAGACCACTATGCAATGCTTCTTGTCAAAGGCAACAAAGAGGGATTCAATCTCTTGGCATAGGAGAATGGGACACATTAATCCTAGGAAGATGAATCATCTAGTATAGAATGATTTAGTGAATGGAGTAACTGATAAGAATTTCTAGCTTTTGGATTTTTGCGTAGCATGTAAGAAAGGGAAATAGAACAAGAAGTCTCACAAGGCATAGAAATTTAATTCTATTGGTATTCCTCTCAAGCTTCTACACATGGATCTGTTTGGCCCAGTCAGCACAAACAACTTTGCTGGAGATCTGTACTGTTATGTAGTAATTGATGATCACTCAAGATTCTCTTGGGTGATGTTTTTGAAATCCAAATCAGAGACTTTTGAATCATTCAAACATCTAGTAGCTACTTTGGAATCACTCTACAAGATGAAAGTAAGGCAGATTCAATAAGACAACGGAACAGAGTTCAAGAATCAATGGAAGGAGGCATTTTGTAGAGAGAAAGGAATTGTACATCAATTTACATCTGCCTACACTCCACAGATGAATGGGGTTGCTGAAATAAAGAATCGTAGCTTGATAGAGACCGTAAGAACAATGTTAGCCGACTCTAAACTGCATATTCAGTTTTGGAACGAGGCAATGGCTAATGCATGCTACACTCTCAATCAAGTGTTGGTTGTCAAACGTCATGGTAAAACATGTTATGAACTGTTCCAGCGACGTAAACCAAACTTGGAGTATCTGGAACCATTTGGTGCACTATGCATGTTATTAAAGAAAACTCAGACTAGGAAGTTTAGTGAGAAGGCTAAAGAAGGTATCTTTCTCGGATACAATATACCAGACAAGAGAGTTTACAACAACTCAACGGATCCGGTAGAAGTGTGGTGCAATGTTGATGTTCAAAGGTACACCACCCCTTGCTGGAAAAGGACCTTCCTTTTTCTTTGACTATGATGGATTTTTTAAGTCCTTCAACCTACCTCCCTCTCATCCTGATGATGAGTTATCTGCTACAATGATGTATGATGTTCTGAACACTCCTCCAAAAGTCTCGACACCATCGGTTCCATTAGACGTTTCTTCTAGTCCTTCAGGGGGAGAGCTAGAAGTAAGTGACTCCTCCTCTAACGATGAAGCAGTTGAGACTGCAAATATGGACAAGGAGGACCAGGTTCCCACTAATGAAAGTACACAAGCATCAGATCTTGATGCCTCTAACACTTCTGAACCTCATACTCCAACAACTACAGATACTAAACCTGGGATTCAAAATCTGGATCCTGAAGTAGTTGTTCGCACCACTCCCAGATCTTGAATTAATGTGCATCATCCCCTAGAAAACATCATTGGGAATGTTCTATTGGCAGTGCAGACACGAAATCTGTAACATCCGATTATTTATAAAAGACAAAGAAGGAAGAATAAAGTGAAGAAAATGAAAGAAAATATATTTTACCTAAGTTAAGGAGTAAAAAGTGTTAAAAAGGACAAAATGATTGAAAAAGTTGGTGTAAAAGGTGATGGCCGCCCATCACTCTCTCTACACCCACAAAATTCTAATTTTAGAGCGAGAGAGAGGACGAGTGAAAGAGTAGAGCTCGGGTTTTGAAGAAGAACAAGTGCAAAAGTCGAATTCAAGGTAAGAATTCGTGTATTTAAGATGTTCTTAACTAGTTTCATCCTTGATTGTGTGCTTATGTATGTTGTGTGTTTTTAGTGGGTTTCTAGGTGAGATCTTGTAGCAATCGGGCTTTGAAGGAAGTCTTACCCGAAGAGCTACAAAGCTGAATTCTATAAAACTTCTTTTACATATTTTAACTGATGTTGGGGCTGGAAATGCATGTATGAACTTTTTTATAAAACTAAGGTTTCATACCCGTATGTATGAATGTATGTATGTTGCGGGTATGGTTTGATATTGGGCTATGTTCATGCGGATGAACACTTAGAATATTTTTTGACTTTTTGGGGAAAAAGTGGATTGTAGGCTTTGACTTTGGAGGTTCCCGGGGGTTCATGTAAGCTGACTTTTGAGGTCATAGATGATGTGATGGGCATTTTATGATTATGATATGATGTATGATTGATGCTTATGCATGATGGTATGTATGATGTATGTTATGTATGTATGATGTGCCTTGTATCGTGTTGTTGTATGTTTATTTATATGTTCCTTGTTATATGATTATTTTCCCATGGCTTTACGTTGAATGTTAATGAATGAAAAGTATTACGTAACCTAAAGTGGAAGATAAAGAAAAGAGGAACGAAATGAAAGAATGCATGCATTAATGAATGAATGAATGTAAGAAAGGCTTGCAAGAAAATGTATGGAGGTTCACACCCAATGAGGGGTGCTAGCTCAACTGTGTCTGGGTTTGCTACCCCATGAGGATGCACACTGGGCTTAATCAAGAAAATGTATGGAGGTTCACACCCAATGAGGGGTTGTTAGCTCAACAGTGTACGGGTTAAATACCCCATGAGGATGCACACAGGGGTTCAATCTTTGTGATTGACCATATGTATGGGGTCCTTGTCGCTTAACCCTAGATGAATTGCTTGGTGCTCTAGAGGGGAGTTAAGCGCATGATAGGACCTAGATGGAAACGAAGGATAACAAATGTACAAAATGAACGATGATGAAGATAATAACTATTATCTATGTGTACGTATTATGTGTGATCACGTTCTAAAGCCTGTTATGATATGAAAGAAAGTAAAGAATAGTTTTAATGAAAGTAAAGTATGTTTTAATTAAAATTAGAACTCACTTAGCAACACTGACTTTTTATGCATTTTTCCAGTTGACAGGTAAAGTTGCTGAGGATGGCAGGGGGCGGCTACTTGGCTCTTTTGGATGGCATTATTTTGTTTAATCTTTTTGCATTGTAATGTTAACAAATGATAATGTGTAACGAATGTTGTATTATTTTGCAAAGGCATTATTTTAATGAAAATGTTGTTTTTAATCATTTCCCTGTAACGTTTATTTCAAGTTAATGTAATTATATGTTTCATGAGCGATGATTGGACAGCTGTAAGCGTCCCAAGAACGAGGCCTTTCAAGTTGGTATCAGAGCCAAAGTTTAAGTGAAACGGGTAAATTTTCAAAATAAACCTAAACTTAAACTGAAAATGGGATGGAAAGGGTAGGGATGCCAGTCCGACTAGCTACGTGCCATCGGGTATTTTATTAATGTTAACTGGTATTACGTGCGCGTGTTATGTGGTTTATGTACTGCTTGTAGATTTAGATACTGATGTAGTCAAGATAGGTAATGCTCGGGGTATGAAGAGTATTGTAAGTGTCTAATCACAACTGGCCACTGTAATTCGGGACTTACTATATTTGATATAAATTTAGCTATTCACTTGAATGACCATGTTGGTGTTTAAATCTTTCGGTGTGTTAGAGGATGGCCGGTGGTAGATCATCTAAAGCTTCACGTGGTGGAGGTCATGGTGATGAACCATGGGCTACGAGTGGAAGGCCTAGAACCAAAAAGGTGGTTCATGAAGAACCCGAGACCCCTCATCCGAAGGGCGGTGATGAGAGCGCCAATCTGAGAGCCTTAGTAAAGGAGGTTGTTGTGGAAGAAGTTCATCAGGTCAGGCAGACGATCCTATCGTCTGTCGTGACTGAAGTAATAAAGGCTGTAAGGGAAGGAGAAAGAAAGGAGAGGCATAGGTCCTCGGGATAACGGGAGCGACCGGAGCCTGAAACGGTTCTCTTTGATGATTAAGAGGAGGAAGACGAAGAGCCTGCGCAGGAGGTGGCACGAGGCTGTAACTACGGGGCATTTCAAAGGTGTAAGCCCCGTACTTTTGATGGTAATGGCACTGCTGCTGCCCCTCATCAATGGGTGAGGGAAATGGAAGTTATTCTGAATATCAGCGAGTGCTGAGAAGACCAGAAGTTGAAATTTGCTGCTCACTCGTTTATGTACTCGGCGCTGTGTTGGTGGGACAATATAGTCCATGCCGAGGGTAGTCGGGCAATTAGGAGAATGTGGTGGTCTGAGTTAAAAAATTGGTGATTGAGGAGTTCTGTCCTCATAGGGAAATAAACAAGGTGGAAAGGGAATTCTAGCAGCTGGAGGCGAGAACCATGACACATCAACAAACACCATTAAATTCAATGAGATGGCACATCTGGTGCCGAACCAAGTGACCCCTTTTTCATGAAAGATTTAGAGGTACATTTTGGGTTTGCCGGCGGATATCCGTAGGCACAGGATCGCTACCCTGCTGAGCACGTTTAGGTCGGCAGTTGATTTGGCTGGAAGGTTGTATGACGAATGAGAGGTAGTGGTGGCTCAGGTGAGCTAGAAGGGTGGTGGCGACCGAAATTGGAATGGGAAAAGGTTTGGTCGGGGTGGTGCCCCGACGAGTAACAAGAAGGCACGGGTGAATGATCGCCGTGTGGTCACGCCTGGTACGGGGTCGAAGAGGTGTGGCAAATGCGGGAAGGAGCATTCGGGAGAATGCAAATGGGGATCAAACATCGGCTTCAAGTGTGGGAAGACTGGTCATATGGCTAGAGATTGTGGGGTTATGTGGTGTTTCAACTTTGGGGAAAGTGGTCATATGAGTAGAGACTGAAAGAAGCCAAAGCCTGAGGGTTCTGGGGTGAAGAAGACTGGAGGAGATTGACCGAGGGCGAGCGCCAGAGCATTTATGACGACGTAGGAGGAGAATTGGACAGACCCTGATGTGTTGTCAGGTACGTTTCTAGTAAACCAAACTTTAGCCTCTGTGTTATTCGATTTTAGTGCTAGTAAAAGTTTTATTTCTGCTGCTTTCTGTGCTAAACTTCCTGTTAGTAATAAGAGTGTAGATGCGCCCTTTGATGTGGAAACTGCCATAGGTAAGTCGACCATTATTTCCGAGATGATCGAAGATTGTGACGTGGAATTAGAAGGTCAAAAGTTTCCTTTTAGAACATTCGTGAAGACCTTAGGCGGGTTTGACATAGTCCTGGGAATGGATTGGTTGGTGGACTACGAGGCGAACATTGTGTGTCGCAAGAAGATGATTCGTTTGACAGCGCCTGACGGGAGTTTGGTGACCGTTTATGGTGATCGAGTCACTACGATCCCGAAGGTGATTTCGATGGCGGTGGCAGGAAAGTGCATGAGGCGTGGATGTAGCGCCTACTTGGCCAACGTGAAGGATCTGGATATGCCAACAACACAACTGATCGACGTACCAGTGGTGTGTGACTTCCCAGATATGTGTTTCCCGAAGACTTACCAGGAGTGCCACCAAACTGCGAGATCGAGTTTCAGATTGATCTAATACAGGGTGCCCAACTTGTTACCAAGGCACCGTATCGATTGGCTTTGACTGAGATGAAAGTGTTGATGGAGCAATTGCAAGAGCTGCTTGATAAGGGGTTTATTAGACCGAGTATCTCTCCTTCAAGTGCTCCGGTCTTATTAGTGAAGAAGAAAGACGGAAGTATGAGGATGTGTATTGACTACCGTGAGCTGAATAAGTTGAAAATAAAGAACCGATATCCCTTACCGAGAATTGTTGATTTGTTTGATCAGCTTCAAGGTGAAAGAACAGGATATCCCTAAAATAGTTTTCCGCGCGCGTTATGGTCACTACGAGTTTCTCGTTATGTCATTTGGCTTGACCAACGAGCAAGCTGCTTTTATGGATCTGATGAATCGAGTGTGTCGGCCAATGTTGGATAAATTAGTGATTGTGTTTATCGATGATATCTTGATTTATTCCAAGAGTGAGGAGGAGTATGCCTGTCACATTCGGGAGGTGTAGGAGACGTTGAGAATGGATAAATTGTATGCTTAATTCTCCTAGTGCGCATTCTGGTTGCGCGAATTTCAGTTTTTGGCTCATGTAGTGAATCCTGAGGGGATTATGGTGGATCTAGCAAAGGTGGAGGCGGTGATGCAATGGAAGTCTCCAAATACGCCATCCGAGATTCGTAGTTTCTTGGGTTTGACAGGCTATTACAGAAGATTCATTCAAGACTTCTCTAAGATCACTTCTCCACTAATCAAGTTGACCCGTAAGGATGTAAAGTTTGTATGGGGTCAAGCTCAAGAGAAGGTATTTGAGGAGTTAAAGGCGAGATTGACTCAAGCTCCTATTTTGTCATTACCCGATGGATGTGAAGATCTGGTGGTTTATTCTGATGCTTGCTACTCGGGGTTGGGTGTGTGTTAATGCAGAGAGGAAAGGTTATAGCCTATGCATCCCGACAGTTAAAGGTTCATGAGGTCAATTATCCTACTCATGACTTGGAGCTAGCAGCCATGGTCTTTGCGTTAAAGATTTGGAGGCACTACCTTTACAGGATGAAGTGCACCATATTCACCGACCACAAGAGCCTGAAGTACTTCTTTGAGCAGAAAGATTTGAACATGAGGCAGAGGAGATGCTTGGAGCTTATAAGGGATTATGATTGCGAGATCCATTACCATCCGAGCAAAACCAACGTGGTGGCGGATGCCCTTAGCAGAAAAGAGAGACCCGAGCCGATTCGGGTGAAAGCTTACCAGTTGAGCATGACTTCTGATGTGATGAAGCAAGTCAAAGAATTTCAAGATGATGCATTGAAAGAAGATCATCTTAACTCCAAAAGAATGAGAGGTCTGATTGCAGAATTGGGTGAAAACACACTCGGTGTTAGAACCCAATTCAGATGGATGTGGATTCCTCGTTTTGGGGATCTACGTATGATGATTATGTATAAAGCTCATAGGACTCAATACTCTATTCATCCCGGTGCTACGAAGATATACCAGGATATAAAGAAAGACTATTGGTGGCCGGGTATGAAGCGTGATGTGGTGGAATATGTGAGTAAGTGTCTTACTTGTTTGCAAGTGAATGCAGAGCATCAGAAGCCATATGGAAAGATCCAACATTTGGATATACAGGAGTGGAAGTGGGAGCACATCACCATGGACTTTATTACGAAGCTACCACGTACCGCACGAGGATATGATGCCATATGGGTGATAGTTGATCGTTTGTCGAAGAGTGCTCACATTCTACCGATTTGTGAGACATATTCATCTGAGAGGTTGGCTAAACTTTTCATTAAGAAGATTGTAACTCGTCATGGTGTGCTGATGTCTTTTGTGCCTGATCGTGACACCCGGTTTACATCTAAATTTTGGAAGAATTTCCACGATGCGATGAGGACGAGGTTACATATTAGTATTGCTTATCATCCTCAAATAGATGGTCAGTCGGAGAGGACGATTCAAACGTTGGAGGATATGCTTTGAGTGTGTGTCATCGATTTGGGAGGAAGTTGGGATGACCACTTACCGTTAGCTGAGTTCTCATATAACAACAGTTATCATGCCAGCATTGGTATGCCCCCATATGAGATGCTTTACGGTAGGAGATGTCGAACACCCGTGTGTTGGGGTGATATTGGTCAGAAAGAGTTCGGGAGCGTCGAGGTGATCGAGGTTGCGACTGAGAAACTTGAAAGGATCAAGACCTTCATGAAGGTAGCCAAAGATAGACAGAAGTCGTATGTTGATAAACGACATAGACATAATGAGTTCCAGGTGGGTGACAGGGTTATGTTGAAAGTCTCACCTTGGAAGGGTATCATTCGGTTCTCAAAGCAGGCAAGTTGAGCCCGAGATACATAGGGCCTTTCTGAATCATTGCTAGAGTAGGAGAGGTGGCCTATAGTTAAGTGGAATTCACCCGACATTCCATGTATCTCATCTTAGAAAGTGTCTGGTAGATGAGGATATGATTATTCCACTGGAGGATATCGAGGTAGATGAACGACTCAATTATGTGGAGCAACCAGTGGCGATCATTGATCGTAAATTGAGAAGGTTAACGAATAAATTGGTTCCTCTTGTTCGAGTACAGTAGAAGCACATAAAGGGATTAGAGTCTACGTGGGAGACTAAAGAAGAGATGAGAGAGCATTACCCACGATTGTTTGAGGAATAACGGGTTTCGGAGACAAAACCTAAATAAGGGGGTGGGCTTGTAACAACCAGTTATTTATAAAAGACAAAGAAGGAAGAATAAAGTGAAGAAAAAGAAATAAAAGATATTTTACCCAATTTAAGGGGTAAAAAGTGTCAAAAAGGACAAAAGGTTTGAAAAAGTGGGTGTAAAAGGTGATAGCTGCCCATCACTCTCTCTACACCCACAAAATTCGGATTTTAGAGAGAGAGAGGACGAGAGAAAGAGCAGAGCTCGGGTTTTGAAGAAGAACAACTGCAAAAGTTAAATTCAAGGTAAGAATTCGTGTATTTAAGATGTTCTTAACTGGTTTCATCCTCGGTTGTGTGCTTATGTATGTTGTGTGTGTTCGGTTGTGTGTTTTTAGTGGGTTTCTAGGTGAGATCTTGTAGTAATCGGGCTTTGAAGGAAGTCTTACCCGAAGAGCTACACAGGTGAGTTCTAGAATCCCTCTTTTTATGTTTTAACTGATTTTAGGGTTGGAAATGCATGTATGAACTTTTATTAAAACTAGGGTTTCATATCCGTATGTATGAATGTATGTATGTTGCGGGTGTGGTTTGATTTTGGGCTATATTCATGTTTGATGATGTTATGATTGGATCTCTTATGTACCTCACAACCTCTCGTCCTGATATTATGTACGCCACGTGTCTTTGTTCAAAATATCAGGCAAAACCAATAGTAAATCATCTCATAGGAGTTAAAATAATTTTTTCGTTATGTGAAGGGTACTCCAACACTCGGGTTGTGGTATCCTCATGATGATGACTTTGAGCTTATAACGTATATTGACTCAGACTATGGTGGTTGCAAGATGAATTACAAGTCAAATTTAGCGGGATGTCGGTTCTTTGGTAGACAGTTAGTCACCTGGCTGTGTAAGAAGCAGACATCAGTTGCTCTATCAACATGTGAAGCTGAATATGTTGCTACTGCAAGTTGCTGTTCACAAACCATTTGGATTCAAAAGCAAATGTGTGACTACGGTTTGAAATTTTCTAACACCCCTATCTTTGTTGATAATTCTGTTGCAATTGTTGTCACCAAAAATCCGGTCCAACACCCGAAAACAAAACACATCGGTATTAAATATCACTTTATACGTGACTGTTTTGAAAAACAATTAATCAATGTTATTAAAATTAATACGGATTTTCAACGCGCCGACCTCTGCACAAAAGCATTTGACAAACCTCGGTTTTTATATAATTTAGAGGTTAATAGAATGAAAAAGAAAAGTGATGTGATTAAAGAAGAAGAAAGTTCTTAGTCCGACATGTATTTTCTTAGATTATTATTTATTTTCTTTTACTTTATTAACCTGTCTATTAAAATCCAAAAACACAAATAGATTTTTGGTTTTAGATATTTAGGGAGAGAATAGTTTAGTTTAGTATCTAATTAGGGTAGTATCTATTTACTTAATAAAACGAAGGGGGAGGGCAGATTAGCTGAAAGAAATAAAATCAAATTTGTGATGTTGATTCAAAGTTTATGGAAAATGATAGTACATAGAGAACAAATGGTTTGGGACTTCAATAGGATTTAAATGGTCAACATGCTAAATTCAAAGTACACGTCTGAGAAGTCTAAGCACAACAAAGGAAAAATGATAGTAAAACTAGTCTGCTATTGAGGTAGCATAGAGAAAGTAGACCTAGAGGTTGCTAGTTCATTATATGATGTGTTGGTAGATTCAACACAATAGATGAGTAGACTTCATTGTTGAATTAAATTCAAACTAATTTTTTCAACTTGTTATGGGTTCACATCTTATCCCTGGTTAACACAATCAACGCATTTCCAATAAGGGGTGATGAGAAAAATAAACGCCACAAATGTGTGCAGATGACCACAAAAATGAGCAAAGCACATGGAAAAACTGCTAAGCGCAATCAAGCTAATGACTAATGTTGTTGGTATGTTATGTGCAAAAAAAAAAATAAATGCTCTAACAAGAAAATAGGTTATGTGCCTCTTTGTTGTGCGGTGGCACTAACCTGAGGATAAGCATAACCTAAATATTCTAGAATTCATTATTGTTTGTGCCTCTCTGCTGTGCGATGGCACTGACTTGAGGCTTGGCATCTCTTTGAAAGCTCTTAGAA
>BJCM01036245.1:895-12526 GCA_018326385.1 Flaveria bidentis | reverse complement strand
AATTAATATTTAAAACACATAAACACGTAAACACAACATCATAATCACATTAACAACTTGATTATCACCCATTTAACATGATTAATTATTATTACGTCACCAACGTTAAACGACAACTAGTGTGTGCTCACGACACGTGTATGCAAAACTTAGCGGAACTAACGGAGTTGGATAACGGAAAATTACCGGATATCACACAGCTGGTATCAAAGTATATCCGGTTGTAGGTAGTAGTATATATAGTTTCTCATTGTAACTCATGTAATATGTCTGAAAGAGTCTTGTAATACTTTGAGTTGAGAAGTAATATATGCAAGTACATTGCAAATTATCTCTTTGTGTTCTTTGCTATTTATTATATTATTATTAACTTTTAGAAGAGACTCTGCTTTATCTAATCTGGGTGTAGTATAAGTGAGTTTGAGAGAAAATCAAGTGTTAAGTGACAAAAACCGATCATGCAGATAATATATTTTCATGACTTAACTATAACAATTCACTCATCCTCAATTTTCGAATCATGTCTTCGAATTTTAAAAATTGTGCTATAGTATCAAAAAAACTTTAAGGGTGGTAAATGGAATTCACCTCTTTCCTTCAAACATTTGGTTTTCTCAAGTTTACTGTGGATGCTTCTCATTAAATCTATAATCACAAAACAACTTGTCTTAATTTTTAGTTTATGTAAATGATATTATTCTTGCATGCAACAATGATGTGTTCATTCATCAATCATTTGCTCACTAGCCATAAGGTTCTCCATAAAACCCTACGCCTTTTGAATCATTTTCTTAGCATTAAAGTGATCACTAGCACTAATTTACACATATCTCAACATCTTCACATTCAAGGCCATCTAAGTCCATTTCATATCAATGGTGGAAAAGAAATGGCTAATCCATATCGGAAGTCCGTGGGTTCATTACAATACTTAACATTCATAAGACCTGATGTATCCCTTGCTGTAAATATGCTATCTCAGTATGGGGTCATTCTATTGACCAAAAGCATTTTTTGATTCTCATTGAAGTGTTTTCTTCAATTGAGGTTGATCAATATTCTCTGCCCGAGATCCAATAATATTTCATGGAAATCTGTTTGTATAAAATTGATTTACCGATCCTTCAACGAAGCCAAATACAAAGATTTTGCGAATGCAACAATAGAAGTTTCATGGGTCCAAATCTTGCTAACTTATCTTGGTGTCTCACAGTTCATGCCACCAACACACTTTTATGTGACAACACAAGTGCCACCTATTTATGTACTAATTTGGTTTACCATTCACGGATGAAACACCTCGCTTTGGACTATCGGTTTGTATGAGGAAAAGTATCCAATGGATCCTTAAAGATTACATAATTCAAGTGACCAACTTACAGATCGCCCTTACCAAATTGAACCACTAAGCATTACGACTAAAGGAAAATCAAATAAATATATACATTTAATTAGATTGATTTTTAATTACCAAGCTAGTTAACTTCCTATACTTTCTAGTTTATTGTATATAGGAGTAGTCTACAAATACTACCTTATTACTTATCATACCTCACGCCATCAAAACTCAGTTTTAAAACTTGTCATAAATTGAAAAAAAAAATATTCTTAAAATAAATATGACAATTTGAGCTCGGGATTGGTTCTAGTTCATTTAAATGATCAATTTATGCTTTTTGTTAACCGAATTTTAAACCGTAGAATTATATACATCTTTTTTATTGATTAATTCAATAGATTATTACATTTCTTTTTTGTTTATAGGTAATATTATGAACACTAATACTATTATAATAATATTAAAAAGAGTGAATAGAAAACAATAAATTAATATTAGAAGACAAAATATATAAGAAAAACATTTTAGGTTTTGATGTAACATACTAAAGGGGAAGTTATGTGAAATAAAAAAAGTTAAAAGAAAATGTAGTTTGCTTTGTAGTTAAAGTGAGAGGCATAACAAGTAAAAAGTGTGAAGGGGTATCTATAGCATCACTTGATGTATATTGGCCCTTCTCCTATAGATAGAATTCCAGCAAATACATTTGCTAATTTAGAAAAATCTAATACGATTATACTAACTGTATCCAAAACCACTTACAAGAAAACAAACAGCTCAATCCAGTGTTTTGTACATCAATGAACTCCTCCTAAAATTTACTAATCCGCCCTGGCAAACTAGTGGATAGATAGCTAGCTGATGATGATGATGATGAAGAATCTATCTATGTTGTCTTTGCAATTTGAAGATTTTAAATTAACAAGAGGCAGTTTTCTGTTTTGATCTTAAGAGAACCATGTGCACTTCTTGGAATCAGCTTTGATGGGTCCCTCCCTGGATGATAAACAAATTAATCCCTGCAGGGATTATTGATTATGGAACAGTAGATGCTTTTCTTTTATTTCAGGTTATGGCTGAAACTCTTTTCTATGAGTTGTTCCCTAACATGGCATCTTCAATGCCACAAATCTCTCATCTTCATAGTTGTTGGAGAAAATAAAATATTATCTTCCCACGTGTATCTGCCATTAGCTAGCTCTAGAAGAACCTTAAACGTCATTAGCCTTTCTTCACATTTATTAGAGAGATCCTAGAAATTTGTAACGGGCACATGCTCTTTTTGCGTACCCAAGGTACCAAGGTGTGTGAATAATGTGGCTCCGATAGACATAGGTGTAGATTTATGTGTAGGATTAAAGGTTGTGTGAGTTAATCGTGTTAAAACACATAGTATCTTTGTCACAATTGATAGACAAATTTTAAATTAACTTTGTAGATATGCTTTATCCCCTCTACCATCAATTTATTTAGATTTCAAGGCTGGGCCATCACAATGATTTCACAGCTAATATATGCTGCCTTTGATTTTGCAAATCCTTCCTAACTAATAATTTAACATGAGATATTGCATAGAAAACAGACTTTGTAATGCAGAAATGAGACAATGCTATGAGAGAGGGGCATCTGTTTAATCAGTAACATATAAGACAAAATTTGGAGCCATTGTTGCATAGTTGGCAAGAAGGGTCAACTCTTATAATGAAAGGCACATGTTGGCTTCACATTGTGTGATTGATCACCCACTCTCCTCCTTATATATATATATAATCCATTTGATCCACATCTACCATCAAAAACCTTTCGAGTCATTTGACAGAAGCGAAAGAAAAAAAATGGCTTCTACATCTTCTTCATCAGATGATACTCATCATATCCGATCCACAAGTTTACCAACCAGACCACATCCAGTCATCTGCCAGGCTCAAGAGGAGGTCCGCAAATTTAGAACATGGGAGGCGTCCGTCTCATCTGTTCCTACTGCAGATACCATCTGCCGCGCGCTAACAAAGCTGCAAGTATTGTACGAATGTGTTGACAGTGTTCTAAGTTTGCCACTGACCCAACAAGCTCTAAAACATAACCAATACACCGAATTGGTCAATGAGTTGTTGGATAAATCCATTAGTCTTATGGATATATGTGGCTCTACAAGAGACTTGGTCTCACAAGTCAAAGAAAATGCTAAAGTTGTTCAGTCAGCAATGAGAAGGAGAAAAGGAGAAGTATGCTTGACCACTTCATTCATCAAGAACCTGAAGAAAGATGCCAATAAAGCTATGACATCTTTAAAGCAAATCGACGAGAAGATAGGTGGCATAAAACCCATAGATCTTGATCTGCATCTCTTATCAGCTATTAAAGTAGTAAGAGATGTTGGTGTTGTTAGATCATCTGTATACAAGTCATTGTTGTTGTTCTTGTCTGGATCTGTCGCGAAGCCGAAGCAATCAAGGTGGTCACTTGTACACAAATTCTTTCGAAAAGGAACAACCGATAGAAACGCTCAGCTTGAAATTTCCAATGAGGATATGGTGTGCCTTTTTCAAGAAATGGAGAATGGTTTGGAGTGCATGTTTAGGAGTTTGATCAAAACAAGAACCTCTTTACTAAATGTTCTTTATCGCTAATGTTATATTTTAGAGTATCACTATTCTAAATGTGAGCTTTCAATTTTTTATATCCTTTTTAAAGCATTCATGCTTGAGATTCTACTGAAAGTGTGCAATTGCAACCTTGTATATTTGAGCATAATCAAACTTTTGAAATAGATAAATCAGTTCCTCCATTCGTTACAATGATTTTACGCACTGATGTGTCTTGCTCATGCATTTTATAACGAAGTTTTTGTCATTAGTTCTCAAGTTCAGCTTACAAGTCTCTATCAATTGCTGGTGGTCTAGCAGCGATATAGTCATGTGCCTTATGACAACATATTATATTATTTCTAAAATGTAGGGTAAGGCTGCGGTATTAAAAAGATTGATAAAGTTATTGCTTTATAATATTGAGTCATTGCCCCTAGCTTATATTTGTAATGAAAGTGTGAACTATGTATATTCCAGCGTAAAATATTAATGAATTAACTTATTGATGTGTGTTACATACTTCACAATGAACTTTTTGTTTTGACTTCTCAAGTTCAACTTAAACAAGTTATTGAGGATTGCACTAAGATTTTAAATTCATTTTCAACGTAAAAGTACTTCGCTTAGATTCAAATACATGATAGTTAGTTTTAGAATAACAGTTAAGTTAATAACTTTCAAGTGGAGGCCGGATCAAGAAGAATCTGGATAATTTTGATGATTAGAAGCCAACGTAGCACCCCGCAATAGGTACCAAACCCAAGCGAGTACTTGATAATGACTTACCAAAATATACATATGAAATAACTTCAATGGAGAATTGTTTGTGTTCACAAGTTTTGGCTTGTGGAAAGACTTATGTTGTTTCCTTTTGAGACATGCTGAATAGTGATCAATAAAGTGAAATTCTTTTTGGGGTAAACTAATTACATAATTTCTCTTGACCAATTTGTTTATGTTTTTGAAATTTGTATGTCCCAAACGTCTATGCCAAAGTTATGACTCATCAAAAGATGCTTTTGACAGAAGACATGTATCTTCTTTTGGTAGAGAAGAATTAAGGTTAAGACATAAGTATTATTCTTCCTTGGAGTCTTCAAGACAACCCATTCTCCAGGAATTTAAAATCTTGGTTTTAGAATGTAACAATGATTGTCAGTAAAGTGAGTGGAATACATCTTATCGCAGATCTAAGACATACTAAGCATATTGAAGTTCAATTGTTCATAGTAGTTCACTCTATCAAAGCTTAACAACCCATTTGTCACAAATCCTTCACCAGTGATTCAGCCCCCTTGTGAATCTCCATCAAATGCTATAGTAGTTCTTTGAATATGCTTGAAATCATGTAGGAGGGAACAATCTCCAGTCATGTGTTGGGAGCATCCACTATCCACATACCATAGACTATTAGACCTGTATGGACTACCCTACAAGCATGAAAAGAACTAATTAGAATGTTGAACCCAAGCCATGATTGTCATAGGTTTTCCGTTCTTATCCATGACAGTAACTTCTTAATATTTTCCTCTAAATTGTGACTTAGAGGATGAATTTCTGATTGATTTTTATGGTTAGCTGATTTCATCTTATCAACTACATCTAAGGAGTCAGAAGAGTATTCAAACCTTTGTCCTTATTTATTTTAAGAAATTGGACATGTTTTTAATTGTCAAACATCATTTTTGAGTTATAAAAATAATGAGTTTGTTGTTGTTGTTGTGATTTCTATTTCATTGACTTCTGATTTTTGGCTTCACAGATGATATTGGTGAGATGAGCTTGTTTTGTGGAGTTCTCAAGCCTTTTTGTTTAGAGAAACAATCAGATGTGTTGTGGTTAGTCATAAAAAAGACAGAACAATATTTGTTAAAATAACACTTTTTGGTGGAATGATTGTTCATGTCACAGGTTATACAATACTAATTGAAAAAGCATTTATCTATTCTTTAATTTGACATGTCATAGATGTCAAATACATGAGTTTATCTCTTTTTATTAACCTTGATGTCTTAGTAGATTTACCAGTTTTCAACTGAGCATCACTATTTGATTTTGTTGAGGAAGCATTATCAGCCTTGTTCGCAGTTTGTTTCATAACACTTTTGTTTTTCATTCTTTTGGGTTGATGTCGTTTCCTTAAGCCTTTTCTGACTTCTTGTTCTAGCTGTTTTACATGATCGTTATTAAAAATATCAAAACCAACCCCTTGCTTTGGTTTTGATGATTGAGGATATGATTTGATCTTTGTTTTTGAAATTAGTAAGATTTTGTTTTTTTTTTCCTATGAAACGTTGTCTGATTTGATTGAATTCTTTCGAGATTTGATCTCACAATTAGATCTTCTTTCGTAAGATGGTTTCACAGATGCATTGATTTTATTCGTTTCTTTGGAAATTGTAAGGATGAATTTCACAAATGGCACTATAGCTTTGACTGGGCTTTTTGGTTTAATGGCATTCACTGACTTGTTTAAGCACTCTTTGATTTTAGTTGGATGACCTATCTTGATTTTCTCATCATTTGTTTCAATATAAACGCTTGGTTTATTTTGAGGATTTGTAAATTGTGTTATTACTAATTTAGTTTCAATAGTTTTAGGTTCATTCTGTTCTCTAAGAGTGATTGACTCAGGCATGATGACAGTGTAATTTTCATTGTATGGTGGGGAAGATGAATTATATTTGATTCGAGTCATATTCTTGGGATCCTTTTGTGAATCAAGCATCTCTTGCAACTTGGCTGACGACATTTGAAACTTTTCAAGTTTCACTGAAATGATTGATTGCTCAGCTTTGGATTGAGCTAACTTTTCAGTTAACACTTAATTTTTCAGCTGCAAGAGTATACTTTTCTCCATGCAGTTTTTCAAAGTCAGAGATGAGTGACTTGATGTTTATTTCAAAAAAATTTAGTTCCCTTTTAAGCACCTTTGATTTCACTTTTTCTTCTTTACTTTTAGCAGCTAATTTGTGATTGTGCTCATGATATCCATGTAGTTCAGCAATGCATCGATCACTACAAATATTAGATTTTACCTAATATGGAATAGGTGTTGGGTCATCATTGATGTGAGCCATAAGAGCATGGTTTTGAAATTGAGGCTTCATTTCCTCAGCATACAGGCTCTAATCACATACTCCATCTTGTTTGATGATAAGAGCATTAGATGTAGGTTGTTGTTTCCATGGGCTTGATTGATCAGTTGTGGTTGATTTTGGTATGGTTGTTGATGTTGGTTTCGATGATGATATTGATGTTGATTGTTGGATTAGAAGCTTGAGCTTGGTTGTGATGATGATTGGCCTTGAGAACTCCTCTGAAAGTTGTTGTTTTTTCTTCTTTTTGTTCCATTGCATTCTTTTGAGAAGTGGCCAGGCATATCACAGTTGAAGCATTTAACTTTGGATTTGTCATATCCAAGTTTGCTATTCTCATTCAGACTTAACTTCCTCCATTTTCTGAAAAACTCTTTAGCCCTCATGGCTATCATATCCATTTGACACTGTAGATCTGTTAGCCCAGGTTACACACTTGAATCAAATAACATGAAGAATTATAGATCAAACAATGATAATCACAATAAAACCCCTTTGATCTTCAATTAAATTGCAAAATATGTGTTTACAAATAATCCCTCAATCTATTGGTCATTCAACCATTTTCCAACACTAATGACAATTAACCTATTTATAGTCTAGACTAACATTCACTAATTTCACTTAATCCCCTAGATTTAGGCTAATTAATACAAAATTACATATTAAGCATAAAAATAACTAAAAACAAGATAAAATATATTTGGTTCACACAAAATATATTTATTACAAAATAACTCCTAGTCATCTAATCTTCAACGTCTTGTCTCGGTTCTTCGTCTCGAACGTGTCGGGTTTGACTTTTGTTGACTTTGACCGTGACGTTGACTTTTGTTGACTTTGACTATTTTGATAATATAGACTGTCTTGTATAGCTCCAACAATACTCCCCCTTAGTCTATCATTATCAATGTTTTCAAACGAATTCAGCACCGAGAAGTTAACATTAGAAAGATCTTCAAATTGAAGCTTTCCGAGTCTGATTAGAAAGATTATTCATCTCATAAGCCCCCCCCTATTTATATGCTTCCTCTTTTCGAGTGTAAGCTTTGCAAGGATATTGGAACAACTTTCCCAAATCTCTAATCTTGAGTGCTTCAGAAGATGTATGAGGAGGATTCCTAGCTCAATATCTTCTGCAAACTTGAGGAACAGGTTCTCTAATCAGGTACACTGCTCAACTGATGATCGGCCATCACTTAAAGCAAAAATCTGAAACACATTCTCAAACACAATCTCGACATTTCTATATAGATCATTTAATTTTAACAAAATAAACCTGTGTTTATATTTGTGTGAAAAACAAGCGAACATATGTTCGTTTGTACGTAATTTCTGTGAAATGCATGAAAATGATAAAATTGTAACAACATAATATGGAAGACCTAAAAGAAATTGAAATGAAATTTTGTTATAATTTCTTTATATTATATACATTTATTATAACATTTTTTATCTATCATTAATTTTTTTGTTTGTTTGTTTTTTTAACCGTGAACTGAATCGATCATGAGATCATATCCTCAAGATATACTTTAGCGCAAAGATGAATTTAAACATCGACAAGCAATGAGATCACACTGATAACTAAATCTAATCATAATCTTTGAATGATTTTGAAATTTTAAACAGATCAATAACGGTTGGTGATATGTTTGTCCACTTAAACCCATGCCCTATCTTTTTCAACAAGCAGCAAATGATTCGTTAAGGTTCGATTAAATGCTTTAGAATGCTAGGACCCCACAATCATTTGACAAAAACCCTCACCCAACCTCAGGTTACACACTTGAATCAATTAACATGAAGAATTATAAATCAAACAATGATAATCACAATAAAACCTCTTTGATCTTCAATTAGATTGTAAAATATGTGTTTACAAATAATCCCTCAATCTATTGGTCATTCAACCATTTTCCAACACTAATGACAATTAATCTATTTATAGTCTAGACTAATATTCACTAATTGCACTTAACCTCCTAGAGTTAGGCTAATTAATACAAAATTACATATTAAGCATAAAAGTGACTAAAAACAAGATAAAATATATTTTATTCACACAAAATATATTTATTACAATATAACTCCTAGTCATCTAAATATTCAACGTCTTGTCTCAGTTCTTCATCTCGAACGTGTCAGGTATGACTTTTGTTGACTTTGACCGTGACGTTGACTTTTGTTGACTTTGATTGTATTGATAATATAGACTATATTGTATAGCTCCAACAAGATCCATCTCTTCTACATCATCAGGATCCATTTCTGCCAGGTCTTCTTGGATTAAGTGAGCAGAAATGAGTCTTCCTCCCAAGTAAGCTTCAAAACTTGCAATAAAGGCATTGTAGGTAGCCTTTTTCTCTTCAAATCGCTAGTCTTCAGGCATACTTGAAGGAGTGGTAGTAAACCAAGTGGATTGGGATTAGCTTGATGGCTTGTTGGTTGATGGAGTAGTCTATTTTTCAAAGATTCTAACAGATCTTATGAACAGGTGTTCAGGCATACTTGAAGGAGTGGCAATAATTCATAAACATGATTTTCCATTGCTTAACTCATATTTGTGTTTAAACATAGGAGGTATAGGAGCATGACCAAGTTCAGAAAAGTTATGTGAATCCATTGCAATAAACTTATTTTAGATTGTTGGAATAATTTTTAGATGAATTTTAGGTCGAAATGGGCAAAACAATCTACTTTTCGAAGATTCTAACAGATCTTATGAACACTAACAGGTTGTTTTGGTTTGAGAACCGTCTGTAACTATTATGTTAGCTTTAATATTTTAGTGTTATGATATTTGTGTTCTGGTTTTTGGGTAGAATAAGTTGTTCTAAGATATATTCTTGGTTCGGTAGAGATGAACAGTAAAAGTCAATGTTTCACGAGGATTCAACATGAATACTAGTTAGAGGTAGATGAACTCTCTAATAGCAACTCAATCACCAGATCAATCGAGTTTTTGTTCAGATCTGAGCAGATCTGAAAATGAACGAAAAGCCGAAGCTCTGATATCAATTGACTAGGTGTGAGAATGATATTTTTAGTTGATGTGAATCAACTAGGACCGAATATGATGATTAAGTTAGTGAATATATTGCGGAATCATATCAACACAGATCATCGAATTCTAGAAATACTCATAAATGTTTTTGTATTAAAGATGGTGTAAAGTTACAATGAATGCTAGAATTTTAGCATTATACAGTAACAAGACACCTTTGAAACAAAAGACTATCGTATTTTTCGTTAATTAAAAGTTAAACGTCGTTGTATTCTTGTAAGGACCATCTATGTCATTTATGAAACTATGTGGGTACTTACGCTTATTTCTTTGTTTTACATTATTTCATTAATTTAGAAGTTAATAATTTAAACTATTAACATGAACATAATAATAATAATAATAGTAATAATAATAATAGTGATAATAGTAATAATAGTACTAGTAATAAAATAAGATAATAATAATAATAATAATAATAGAAATAATAATTTATAAAAGTTAAATAATTATAAAATAGTTAAAACTTAAGGTTTAATTAAGTTTAGGGGGCTTTATTGCAAATTTAGAAACTTTAATTATGAAGTTTGTACATAAAATGTTAAAATCGAAACTATAGGGACTAGCAGTGTAATAACAAAAAAACCAAAACCCTTTTTCCCTTTTACCCTCGTTTTTCCGGCTGAACTCTGGTCAAGTTCTAGCCGAGCTCCGGAAATGACCAAAATCGCATTCTAACTTCGAATTAAGACTCGAAAACCATGGCAATCGGTTCGTGAAAACACGAATCGAACTCGCTTACACACCTTAATTGAACTTAAACGACGGTTATGAACCCAAAACATCTCGTTTAATCGATGCGATTAATCAATTGAGTTGTTCAAACATTGAAAATCAATAATAATCAAATTAAATGAATCATAATCGAATGTTTAACTTCTCCTAAGCTATTATCGAACTCAATTGCACCTGAACACACTTGAACCTCACATTCAATCATTATCTTCATCGCGACTTGCAAATGTACTATTCTTCAACCTCCGGTCGTTTTTAACTGAAATTGATAAGGGGCTTTCACTCATCGCACCTTCTCAACAGTCAATTAACCCTCAATTGATTCATTAACATCAATTTTATCATGAAAGATTCTGTGTTCGGACGCGATCCTGTCTTCATCATCATCAAACTAGATCGAAAACAGGTAATTAATTGCACGAATACACTCGGTATTACTTGGGGTTTAAAAGTCCTAAGGTTAATTTCATTAACATAATCAATTTGGGGTTCAATTTGGATGTAATCGAACTTTAAGGTTTATTTATTTTGAGGATTTTACTTGGTTGTGTTTTTAAAATTTAAAACCCATTTTCTAGCACGACTTCGGCCCTTAGTCTACCGGTCACATACACCCCTTCATAACCTAGAGGTCGTAGGTTTGAATCCGGGCAGCCTTAATTCTTTTTTAGGGCTTTTTAGCCTTTAATAGAATTATAGAAAATTTCAAAAAAATATATATAAATCAACTTTATAAACTTTATTTTTCTAAAAAAGTCATCTAACTATTTTCTGTAAATTTATTACTTTAAATACTTAAATATT
>BJCM01036237.1:4179-15845 GCA_018326385.1 Flaveria bidentis | reverse complement strand
AATTAAAAAATATATAATTTAATAATTTAAAAACCTATTTTTTTATCAAAAACACACTTTTTAAAAAGAAAATTTTTATAAAATAAAGAATACAACGAAATTTTTTAAAAAAATCATTTTTCTTAAAAAAATATATTTAAAAATCACAATTTTTTATAAAATAAAAGTTTAAGAAAAATAAATTATTGTTTATTTACTTAAAGTAGTTATTTATACGTACTTATAATCATATTTTATCTTCAAGCAAGATTTTATAATCTATAAATATTTATTAATAATTATTTAATATATATTTGTTCAATCCGTATATTATACGGGGACTAACCTAGTAATACTATAAAATAACTTGAAGGAACACTTGTCATATTTCTAGGCCCCATAAATTTGTTTTTCTCGCCTCTCTCTCCTATTAAATAGTTACCTAAATTAAAGATTAACTAATTTTAATTCTTTTTAAGATTAAAAATATTTCTTAATAAATTAAGAAAAAATGTCTTTTTATTCATTTTATTTCTAGAAATCAATTTTTTATAAAATAGGAGTTTTTCTAAAACATCAAACATTTTTAATAATATAAGTATCTTAAAATTGATGTTTTTAAAAAGTAAACTTCTTTATAAACTAAAAAATAATTAAAATTAGGAGTTATAATAAGAAACTTTTAAAATGATATTTGTAACACAGTTTGTTTTGAAAAAGTGATTAATTTTTTTAAAAACAATAATAATAATAATAATTATAATAACAATAACAATAATAATAATAATAATAACAATGATAATAATAATAAAAATAATAATAAAAATAATAATAACAATAATAATAATAATAATAATAATAATAATAATACTAATAATAATAATAATAATAATAATAATAATAATAATAATAATAATATAACAATAGATTGTTTATGCAATTATTAAGATATGAAGCATATGTAATTTAATATATTGTTAATGGAATAATATATTAAGATATAAGGTAAATGTAGCATTATATTTTTGTCTGGTTGGTTGGATGTCAGTCTTGTAATGTTCTTCTATTTGTAAAAGAGCCATGTATCGATACTCTTAATATATTATATATGTATTTAAGCAATCAAAACAAATAAACCAGTGAGATGAATTACGGAATGAGTTTTCGACCACAAGAACATGAGAAAGATGACTTACGCTTTAAAAATGTTTAAACTTCAACGATCATACTCAACATAGGTTCATGGGCGGTGTCTTTTTATTTCGCATGTCAATCTCCCTACTCAACAACATTTATTCTTTATGTTATTCTCTAGATTATTAATGTGATATTATATTAACAATCAAAATTTAATACGATCTTAAGTCAACAATCAAAAGTTTATCAGATTGTATATATTATCTTTTTGGTTATACCTTTATTGTCATTAAGATATCATATTAAAATTTAGTGGTCATCATTTTGAGAGAAGGGTTTGACCGTTAATTGAGAGTTACATTAGTTCCTTTTCATTAAAAGTACTAGCTTGTTCATTTTACATTTACACATCGAATGCTAGTTACCAGTATCACTACGAGAAAAAGTTAAGTTGGGAAGGCTTGATTCAGACAGTTTCTATGCATTTTAATATGGATTAATTATTACTATTTGTATTAAATTTATCATGAAATGAATTAGTTTTGATTAGATTTGGATGTAATTGATACCACTCGACTTAACGTAAAATATGATGAAACCAAGGACCAGAGGCGGAGCTTGAAACATAGAAAAATGTACCATTAAATGAATTAGTTTTGATTAGCATATAATGTACCATTAAATGGTTAACTTTCATTCCCGTTTTGACACATGTCAAATCTTAGATGATGCATATGTGGACAACATAGAAAAATGTCATATGTCTGACAATTATTTTGTTTCATTAATGAAAATTATCTATTTTAATTTTATTTTTGGAAAGCGAAGGTTAGGTTTGCTCACAACAGATAATAAGCGATCTGTTATTAGAATTTAAAAGGGCATTGGCCATTTTTGCTAACTCTTCATTCAAGTTTGATTTCATCACCACTTAGGACTTAGGAGTCTTGGATCGTATATTGGTCGAGTAAAAGAGAGAGAAATGGGCTGTCTACCGGGTCACTTTTTTGTGTTCGGATTTCTATCAAGCCGAAGATAGAATCTTTGTTTTGGTCAGGTTTTTATCACTTAAGTTCTAATCAAGATGACTAAAATAAACTTCGCTAATTAGTTTCTATAAGTTTCATGTGACAGAGGATCAAAGCATCCGTAGTATACCATTTGAAATACCATCTTTACAGAATTCCTGATACAGTTTCACCAAAAGAGTCAAAATTTACTTCTGGTATGATGCTAAAAAACTTACTGAATTTTCATGTTTATTTAATTATTCATCAAAGTCAAAGTTTACTTCTGGTTTGGTGCTAAAAGATATTATTTTTGCATGTTTGTTTAATTATTCATCAAAGGGCTTCTAGCCCAATTGTAGTAAGATGTTTATGAAATGATATCTAGTCTTTATGAAATGATATCCGAGCTTACGTATATAAGTTTACATAGATTTAAAAGTATATTAGTGGGTGCATGATCTTTTCGTTATACCAGCCTATTATTGTCATTAGGATATCATATTAAAATTAATATGATCTTATGTCAACAATCAAAAGTTCATCAAATTGTATATATTAATTTTTCATTATACCAGCTTTTTATTGTCATTAGAATATCATATTAAAATTACATTAAATTTAGTGGTCATCATTTTGAGAGAGGGGTTTGACCGTTTGAGAGTTACATGATTAGTTCCTTTCCATTAAAGTACTTGCTTGTTCATTTTAAATTTACAAATCAAATGCTAGTTCTTTTTCAAAGATAATGTAAGAATAGATTATTAATGTAACGTATTTCATGATAATAATAATAATAATAATATAACAATAATAATAGACTATTAAGATGTATAGTATATCTAATGTAATATATTGTAAATACAATACTATACAATTAAAATATGAAGTACGTACATATATAATATTTTTATATGGTCGGTTGGATGTTGGTATTTAAGTATTCTTCTATTGTATAAGAACCATGCACAAATACTCGTAATATTTAATATATGTATTTAAGCTATCAAAACAAATCAACTAAGTGAACATGTGACATGAATCAAGCAATGAGTTGTACTCCACCATGACTACGTGAGACAAATGACTTATGATTTAAAAATTATATATTGAACTTAACGATAGTCACCACAATTTCGTGAGCGGTGTCTTTCTATTTCGGATGTCGTTCTTCATACTCAACAACATTTATTTTTAATGTTCTTTTATAGACTATTAAAGAGTATTCTATTTATATCAACAATAAAAAAATAACGTGATGTTAAGTCAACAGTCAAAATTTATAAGATTGTATATGTTATCTTTTTCAATAGAATATCATATTAAAACTACATTAATTTTTAATGGTTATTTTTTTATAGAGAGTGGTTTGACCGTTTGAGGGTTATATTAGTTACTTTTATTATAAGTAAATGTTCAAATTAAATTTACACATCAAATATTAGTTTTCAAATATCTTATCAGAAATGTTTAAGTTGGGAAGGTTTGATCCAGACAATTTCTATGCGTTTTAATATGCATTTATATATAATTATAGGTACCAAATTTACTATGAAATGAACTACTTTTGGTAAGAACTAGATGCAAACGGGTACTACATGATTTAGAGTTGAATACAATAAAAATTGACATAAAAAGCATGCAAAACGAAAACGCTATGGAAAGTTGTTGATCGTCATTCAATGCCAGGCTACACATAGACCATGTTTTCAAGCGTCAGATGAGCATGATACAACATGTTGAGCGCACTTGGGTGTTGACCAACGGCCAATGAGTGTTGGTCAACGCGTCAAAGGAAAATCGGTTAGTAAATTAAAAGGCAACAACGGCTATAGTTTGATAACGACAAAGGACCCTCTAAAGATTCTAAGGACTCTAAAATACCTACAAAGGACCCTCTAAAGACTCTAAAACGCATAAGAACTTAGCCAATGGTAAATCTCATATAGAAACATCAAAACACAAGAGGAGATTGCATTTAAGAGCATCTTTGACATCCGTTCTAATTCTTACGCTTGGTTTCCAAAAGTTGTAGGATCTCTTATCGTCATGCTTGCCTCCTATCAACAGTCCATGGCAAGAAGACACCCCATGATAACGATAATGATTACGACTTTTTTAATTGTGTTATTTAACTTTAATTGATGCATGGTTGTATTCGACACTTGATACAATATTGAGTTGTGAGACATGGATTCTATGTTTATTAATTTATTCATGTATTTGTATGCTATAACATATGAATAACTATAAGCATTAACATGTGATTGTAAAAAAACTATTTATGTGTTTTTGGTTTCAGTCATTTATCATATGTCATCTAATTGTGCTCATTTAGTCAAGGTCTTAAGAAAATGACACATAATATGTAAGTATATGGGTTGTGCTATAGATTAGGAGTGAAATTAAACTAAACCATGTTTACGTATCACCAGTTAAGTTTAAAATCTCATAACCATACCCAGAACCAAAGTGATCTTTTGTTTCTCATGTTTGCCATTCGACCTTGTGTGCTTGTGTTCGTATGATCTTGTGGTTTTCTCACTTCTCAGATTTATGAGTTAGCTTAATCTTCAAATTTTCCAAATTATTTATATATTACTAACTACATATTACTCGTAAATATGATAAATTACTCTAGCAACCTTGGTTATTTAGTTTTTACACGACTTAATTGAGAGTTAGGACGCTTAGTAGTATATTACTTTGTTTGAGTTTGTCTGATCTTATATATATATATACTAGTTATCAAGTTATGTAGGCATTATAAGTTGTATTATGTGTTTTATGGGTCGTAACAACTTTTTTTTTTCTTTTTTTAATCTTTGATTTTATTATAACTTAATACTTTTACATTTTTTACAATTTAGCTTCAATAACTTTTAATTTTGATCCCCTATACTTTTCATATTTTATAATTTTTTTGTTTTATGTTTCGGTCTAAATTTTACGAGTTAACAGCCCCGTCACAATTGCTGGTCGTAGATCGATTTACTTATCGTTTCATATGTTTTATGTTCTGATTGTGTCACTACGCGATTCAATGTTTTTACGTCTACTTTTCGTTCCATTTATATTTTTTCATTTTTGTGGTTTTTTGCTGTTGGTGGTCACCGGTAGTCGTGTGTCATTAGTATTATTTGGTACAGTTTGACGTCTCCTATCATAACGCAGGAGCTTAATACTAGTTTTTTGCTTTAAGTTTTAAATCCAGAAATTATCTTTTTTTTCCTATCTCTCGGGTATTATACTGTGTTTGTTTATGATACCTTCGCCTAGTAGAATCTCTTTGACAATATTTATTCTTCAATAAAATTTCATGTACGGTGTCTTTCTATTTCGCACACACTATTTTCTTCATGTTCTTTCTTAGACTATTGATGTAATGTTATATCAACAATAATAAAGTGATGCAATGTCAACGATCTACATTTATATAAAATCTTATTTTCCCCTTTATTGGTCAATCGCGCGAATATCATATTAACGTTACATTTTTAATGGGTTTATATCATTTGATAGAGAAAGGTCACATTAGTCATTTTCATTAAAGTAACAATGTGTTGGTTTCTTGGGCTTGCCGACTCTTTCGAATATTGGGTTTTTAGCTTTTGCTTATCTTCCTTTAAGGCTTTATTGTGGGTTAGAGAATTCAAAGAATCTCAATCCTATATTTACACTAAAAATATTATTTTTCTACTATCTTTTATTTTTGATATCTTTATTATTATATTTTTTCTTTTTCACTCACAAACATTTTTAAAATATTAAAAAATTTATGGGGTTATACCGTGCTTCTTCATATTTCCCCAAATATGGAAAATCATTGTAAAACCCCATATATATTCACTTAAAACCATTAACAACCATCCCCATGAAGTAAGACACACACTCACATAAAAAAATGGATGTCTTCATTGTTGTCACAGGCTACGGCTTTGCAGTCCTACACCACTACATCTGGTTCGTTGTCCTTTGTGAACTCGAAACCATTGTTGCCCTCTTATCGGGTTCATGGACCGACTGCAGGACCCTTGGGAATACTCCTATTTGTGTAAGAGCATTTAACATTTTTTTAATATTTATATTTATTTTTATGAGTGTGTCCTATATTATAATAAATGGGTGTAAGTGGAGGAGAAATAAATATTATTATATATATATATATATAATTGGGGGAAACATTGTTCACCCCTATAGTTTTTTTAAATACGTTTAAAATGGTTGTAAGTTAATAATAGAGAAAATTTAATGATAAATATATCAAAATGTATTATTTAATTGAAATGTAAAAAGAAAAGGTAATTTTAAATGTAATCCTAACGAGGGATGGTGAATGCTTTAAATTGTAATTTTGTTTTATTATATACCAAGTAATTTTCTAATTTAATTTGTTTCATTTTAATTTTTTTGTTTGTTGTCTCTACATTTCTTCTTACAGAAAAGGTTTATTATAATAAAGTATATATATATATATATATATATATATATATATATATATATATATAATATTATAAATAGGGCGAGATAATAACAAATTTTATCTTTGTTTCATTATATAAAAAGACCGCTTCAAATAAGAACATAACCAAACTATCACCCTTTTAAACTCCACCATCCTTTACCACATCAACCCTCTATCAAATTCATCACCGTTCTTCGTCAAATCACCACCATTGACCACCATCCTTGGACCACCATAACTCTGTTGACCATATCACTTCTCCACAATCATCATCACTGCTACTATTCACCACCATCGTCTTCTCTAAACCTAGTGTCGCTTTATGTTATTTTTTTTACGTTTGTGTCTAGGGTGGGTTTTAAAAATTATTAGTGCCATCATTTTTTTAAAAAGTGTTAAAATTATACACATAATCCAATCTATCATTCCTAGGTATTTTTTAACCCTAAAATGTTTAATTTATTTTGAAAACTACTAAGCATTGTTCACATAAACATCTTTTTAACCATTTTGGTTAATTGATTGTTTTTTAACTTCTATTTAACTATTGCTTAGTGTTTTCTATAAAAAAAGTATATTTCAAATTATTTTTTGTTCTTTTTGGTTTCATACATTTTATCATATTCAATGATGGAGTTGAACAATTGTATAGTGAGCCTGAAAGTTTTGAAACCTAAATCAGGAAGCCGAACTTAATACGTATAAAATTTTTGAACATAAAAGGCATAGGTTTTCACTTGAGTGAAAAAACGGAAGGAGCAGGCCCCCGGGCCCAACAAAGCTTCGTCCCTGACCATATTGTGGCTATTTGATATGCAAACACAAAAAGCTATAACGTTTCTTTACAAATTTTACTCGTTTTGTACACTTCCTAGCTTATGTAGAGTTTTTCTTCTCTTTATGTTATTCATAAATCAATCAAAAGAAGTTTATTCAATTTTTTATCAACCGTTGTCATGAATTCTTTGTGGTTTATCAAGTTTTTTTAAAGAGTAGGAGCGTAACTTAGCCAACGTATTTGACTTGTTCTAATATGCTTATTTGGCATGTTTCATTAGCATGTTTATCATCGTTGTTTTTACCTCATCAATATCATCCATCCACTACCACTTGACATTGGGCTCAAAATGATTGAGCCTCCCCCACCAAAACCTCACCAATATCACCCACCCACTACCACTATGTCAATATCGTTAAACCACCTCTAGACATATTCCTTAAACCCCACACCACAAATTTAGTAAAATCAAAGCCCTACCATCAAGTCATCAACCGCCGTCACAATGCTAACACCACCTCAAAACACCCTCAAATACCACATTATATCAAAACCACACGGTTACATATTGAAAACTGTAGGTTTTGAGGTTAACGGTAATATATTTTTTTCACAATATCATAGGTTAATTGACGATTATACTACAACTTTTTCACATTAACATGACTCAGTTTGTTTGATGGGTTGTACATTAACAGGGAAGGGCATTTGTTCGTTGGCTGACTTTTACTCGATGAATAAAATAGGTCATGGAAAATTGTTTAGAGACAAGGGCGGGAGTTGAAGCAACCAACATGTTTGCTGTTTTGTGATCTTGAGGTCATGGGTTCAAGCAGTGAGAAACAACCTCCTGCACAAAATGTAGGGTAAATTTGTGTACATCAAACCATGAACCAATCCTGTCCCGGGGTATCTGCACAAAACGAGAGTTAAATCAAACACCAAGTACACTCTTTTTCTAAAATTGCTTGGAGACCTTAAAACAAAAGAAATTTGATTTACATACGTATAAATCACACAAATATTTGATATACATGTTAACATGACCAATGTTAGACAACAAAAATATAGAATAAAATAAAAACATACAGCGATTCCAGTACGTAGGCATCCAACATCACAAACAAACCATTTTCTCTGTCTTCTCCATCCGTCCACCTAAGTCGTTACAAAGGCCACATACGACCAAACAATCCACCCGTTGGGATGCTCTTATGGTTAACGAATTATGCTTTAGATCTTTAACCATAAGCATCACTCTTCATCTCATTTGTATTTGTTTTAAGTTTTACTTTTGGGCCCTTTTGACCTTAGCTTTGGGCCTTTTGGGCCACACAACTTTGTTGTCCCGGCAAAACAAACGGGTTGAGGGAAATCAAACACAAATTATTTGAAAATATATGACCCGCTTATATTTGAAAATATATTCTTAAAGTGACAGCCTTCGAGTCGATTTAGAGCCCGTCTTGTTCGATTTCCAGTAAAAGCTTGGTCCCGCGACCCGACTTTTTCTTTTCTATATTTTTTATAAAAAGGAAAAGTTAAATAATAATGATTTGGTCTCTCCTTTTCTTTTACAAGTGAGTTGGGCCTAATGGACTTTACACCTCATCTCAATATTTTTATACAAGAAAGCTAGCACTTGTGCTCATTTTAAGCCCTGCATAGATCCAACATCCGTAAAAGAAGCATAAGAATCCCATTATTGTACAATAAAGGGTGTCAATTGTTGAAAAAATGGCATGTTTATCTACGACATCCGATCAACAACAACAATCGACTAAGAAGATGATTCGGATGAAGAGTTTGGGAGTAAACACTAGTCACTCGAGCCCGTTGATTGATGGTGATGACGAGCTATCGAAATCGGCATTGTTTGCTTTTCGGGCCAAAGAAGAAGAGATCACAAAGAAGAAGATGGAAGTCAAGGAGAGAGTTCAAGCTCAGTTAAGTCGGGTCGAACAAGAAACCAAAAAGTTGGCTGAAATTCGTAATGTGAGTAGTTTAATTTCCGCTATTGAAACTTGTAATTATTTTTTTAAAGCGAAAGAAAGTGAAAAACAACAAATTTTCTTATAATATTTAGGTTACATAATTGCACAAAACCAAAACTTTCGGTCATGATTTGATTATGAAGTAAAACCAAACCGAACCAAACCGTATATGTCCTAACGAGAATACATGTGTGTGTAGGATCTTGAAGCACTTGAGGATCCAAGGTGGAAGGAAGGATTGATTGTAAGAAAGAAGGTTGACTTGGTCAATAAAGAACTAAAGTCATTGGGACAAAATTGTCAAAAGAAGGTAAATACAGGTCAACAAAGAAGGTTGACTTGGTCAAACATAGGATTCCAAACCACTTTATCATACTAAATAGTAAAATAATTTTTATAATTTTTATTTATTTATTCAGATTTTATTTATTAAATTATAATGGTATAATATGTAGGAAAAAGAGTATAGAGAAGCTTTGGATGCCTTTAACGAGAAAAACAAGGAGAAAGCACAACTAATTACCAGATTAATGGAGGTAATACTTGCACTTAATTTACAAAATTTAACTTAAATCCGTATAATTTAATTGTTATTTGCTTGTAGCTATTAAGTTTATATCATATGCCAATAATTAACGAATATTATTTCGTTTGGTTTCTGCAGCTGGTTAACGAAAGCGAAATGGTGAGGAAAAAGAAAATTGAAGAGTTAAACGAAAAAATCCAATCATTTGTAAAAAGTAATAAATAAGGTTATCATTATTATTGTTGTTATTATTTGATTAAGTTATTAAAAGAGTTATGAATGGTTGATTTATTGTAAAACAAAATGCCGTGAGGGTAATTTAGGGGTTTAAGGTTGCATTTGTAAGACACTTATTTACCTATCTCGTGCTTGTTATAAGTTTGGTTTTAAAATTTATTTATTGTATTGATATCAATTTCTATACCACATCGTGTCTCTTGTATATATTTTGTAATTACTAGAGGGGTGTTAGGCACAAAGAACACTATTTTTTTAATTAAAAATAATAATAATATCGTAATGAAATTAAAGAGAGACTGTTTTTAAAAATTACTAGAAAGGGGTTCGTACGTCATTCTTATGTCTATGACATTTCAATTCCCAAAATCCTGTTAGCTATTCAATACCTCTATGCAGAAAAAAAAAACAATATACAGTTAATTTCTTTTTCCAGTTTATCCCATATATATTATAGACACACACTACTCCAAATACAAATTACATCCTTTCATATATAAGAAAATTTATTTTTTTCTCCGCATCCTTCGTTGTCCGATTCATCTGAAGGCGAATGGTTGCGTTGCAAGTGTCGGTCCGACTTCTTTCTCATTCACGAGGAGGCTGAAACTTTGCATCTAATTCAAAAGAAAATACATCCCCTAATACTAGTAATTGTGGTGATAGTGGTGACTCATTTGACGAATACTAAAAGACGACCAAAAGAAACATCCCGTGAAATAAACTTTGTACAAATTTAGTCAAGGTATATTCTTTATTGTCTGTATTTGTATCATTATTGTTGTTGTTTGTTGTTTATTTAGTTTAATTAAGGTATCATTGATATGTACTATACTTGAGAAGACTAACCTGGAGTGACAAACATCAAATATACTTGGTCATAAAGAGGTACACTCTTTTAACAGGATGCTAGGTAGCATCGATTGTGCACATTGGGAATGAACAAACTGTCCTACTAGGGCAATAAACAAGCTGAGTCAAGTCGGCTCGTTTACTTTATCGAGCCTGAAATGTGAGCTCGGGCTCGACTTGTTTATATACGAGCTGAGCCAAGCCAGTTCACGAGCCAACTTGTTTATTAGAGGCTAGACATTCTATATGAAATTAACATCTTCTCTCTCCATGATCAATGTTGGATTTGCCTATGGTGTTACAATCAACCCCTTTTGGACTCATCTATGAGATTTTCCCACACTATCCCATCCATGAATGTGAGATTTGCTTAAGGTGACCCTCTAAACACCCCGGGGACGATTCACCATTCTTGATGAGGTTTGCCCCACCAACCTGAACGACATAGAACTAGCTCTGATATCATTTGTAAGATCTGGTCACTCATACCACCAATGGGTGACCTTCTTGAGAAGTTTTCACTTGGGCAACCAAAAGCAAATCTATGAGCTTCTCGTGAGCAAAGAGGACAATATTGATGGTGTGTGAGGCTGTGTGTTATAGAGTGGGATTAGAGCCACTCCTGTGTCGTTCGGGATGTGGGACATACCTCACCGAGGATGGTGATTTCTCGGGCTCATCGAGGATGATA
>BJCM01036236.1:0-10796 GCA_018326385.1 Flaveria bidentis | reverse complement strand
GAGGCATGGGTTAGTGCCATGCAAGAAGAACTCCTACAATTCAAGAAGCTAGGAGTATGGACACTGGTGGATAGACCAAAAGGTGCTAAGGTAATTGGCACTAAATGGGTCTTGAAGTGCAAGAAAGATGACCAAGGGGTCATAATCAGAAACAAGGCTCGACTTGTGGTTCAAGGTTTTAGACAAGTCGAAGGCATTGATTACAATGAAGTGTTTGCACCTGTGGCTAGAATGGAAGCAATCCGTATCTTCCTAGCCTACGCATCTTACATGAAGATTAAAGTTTATCAACTAGATGTCAAAAGTGCATTCCTTCATGGTGAAATCCGTGAGACTGTCTACGTCAGTCAACCCGAAGGATTTGAGGATCCTTATCATCGGGACAGAGTTTACAAACTAGACAAGGCTCTCTACGGGCTCCATCAAGCCCCTAGAGTCTGGTATGAGAAGCTCTCGTCTCATCTTGTGAAACACGGTTTTCGCAGAGGAGTGATTGACTGTACTTTATTCATCAAAGAAAAAGACGGTGATTTACTTCTGGTACAGATATACGTGGACGACATAATCATCGGTTCCAAGCTTGAAGAATTATGTATAGAATTTGAATCTGTAATGAAAGCAGAGTTCGAGATGAGTGCAATGGGGGAGATGAAGTTCTTCCTAGGATTAGAGGTGAATCAGACACCAAAAAACCTTCCTGCATAAGACTAAATATGTAGGGGACATCCTTAGTCAGTTTGACATGGAGAATTCTTCAGCTGCTGGAACTCCACTTGCCACGAACCACGATGTGCCACCCGACGAAAATGGTGATCTGGTTGATGCTACAATGTATCAAGGAATGATCGGATCCCTTATGTATCTCACAGCGTCTCGTCCTGATATCATGTATGCAACGGGTCTTTGTTTGAGATATCAGGCAAAACCAAAAGTAAATCATCTCATTGGTGTGAAACAAATTTTTCGCTATCTGAAGGGTACTCCAGCACTCGGGTTGTGGTATCCTCATGACCATGACTTTGAGCTTATAGCGTACAGTGACACGAATTATGGCGGTTGCAAAATGAATTACAAGTCAACATCAGTAGGATGTTAGTTCTTTGGTAGACGATTAGTCACCTGACAGTGTAAGAAACAGACCTTCGTTGCTATGTCAACATGTGAAGCTGAATACGTTGCTGCTGCTATGTTGATACTTCTGTTGCTATAGCCGTAACAAAAAAAATCTGGTCCAACATCCTAAAACTAAACACATGGGTATTAAATATCACTTTATACGTGACTGTTTTGAAAATCAATGTGGTTAAAATAAATACGGATTTTCAACGCGCCGATCTCTACACAAAAGCATTTGATAAACCGAGGTTTTTATCTATTAGAGGTTAATGGCGTTAAAAAGAAAAGTGATGTGATTTTAGAGTAAGAAAGTGCCTACTCCGACATTTTTTATTTTATTTTGTTTTATTTTCCTGTTTATTAAAAATCCAAAAACACAAAAAAAAATCGGTTTTTGAATTTTAGGGGGAGAATAGGTTAGATAAGTATTAAATTAGTTGCTTTATTTAATACTTAAAAAAACGAGGGAGGAGGACAGCTTAGCTAAAAGGAATGTAATCAAATCTATGATACTAATTCAACGTTTATGGAAAATGATAGTACATAGGGAACAGATTGTTTGGGACTATAAAAACTTTTAAATGATTAAGATGCAAAATTCAAAGTATAAGTCTAAAAAGTATAAGCAAAATAAAAGGAAAAATGATAATAAAACTAGTATGCTACCAAGGTAACATAGAGAAAGTAGACCTAGAGGTTGCTAGTTCATTATATGATGTGTCGGTAGATTCAACAAAATAGATTAGTAGACCTCATTGGTGGTTTAAAATTCAAACTAAGTTGTTCAACTCCCTGTGGTTCCCATCTTATCCCTGGTTAACACAATCAACGCAGTTCCAATAAGGGGTGAAGAGCAAAATATACGACACAAATGTGTGCGGATGACCATAAAAATGAGCAAAGGACATTGAAAAATGCTAAATGCAATCAAGCTAATAACTTATGTTGTTAGTGCATTATGTGCAAAAAGAAAATAAATGCTCTAACAAGAATATAGGTTGTGTGTCTCTCTGTTGTGCGGTGGCACTAAACTGAGGATAAGAATAACCTAAACATTCTAGAATTAATTGTTGTTTGCCCCTCTCTGATGTGTGATGGCACTTACCTGAGGCTTGGCATCTCTTTGAAAGCTCTTAGAATAGTTTCTTCTTGAAATATACCCGTAGACCGCTCAAAAATCCCCTGATGAACATTGATTACCGTACAGGAGTGGGATCCACAAATGCTTGTTGAAATAATTAAACCTTAACTCATCACCAATGTGTGTCAAAATTCTGTCTATGGATTTAAGATGACAAGTATACCGACAATCATTGTGAGCTGCAATTCTTGAAAGTCAAAATCATTGTGTGCATCTTGTAACTCTAGTATGATTTCCTAAAATTGCTATTGACTCTCGGTCAAAACAAGAATCTAGCATCAAAATAGTTTATTAAAATGTCCCAAATGATTCTGATATACCTGTATGATTCTATATTGAACATAACAGATATGATAAAATAGAATTAAAGTTGTATTGTCCAGGAAGTAAAATCGGTTAGAAGTACTTTAATAGGTTTAAATCCATCTCCAATCAAAAATACAAAAATATATCTTGTTTTGTTTTTAAATTTCTAGTTGTTTTTTTATGTTTAGTCATTTGGTAGGTAATAGTAAGACTATACATCTGGATTCAATCTGGAAATCACTCACTAAAAAGGGTCACGTCTGAGGTGACCAATCGGGTTGTAAAGTTAAAAGTATCACGTCTGAGGTGATCAACATTTTTTCAAATTAAAAAGGTCATGTTTGAGATGATCATCGATCATAACGTCTTATCAATAGTTAACAGGTTAAGTGCTTGAAAGTGCATGAGGTCAAACTCATAAGTCTAACCCATTCGCACGACTGGACCATAAGTATGGACCAGTCGCAAGAGTAGATCATGAGTATGAGCCAATCGCACGATTGAACCATACGAATGGACCAGATGTATGATTGGACCATAAGCATGGGTCAATCCATGCGATTGCATCACTAGAATGAACCAATTGCACGAATGGAGGTGACCGACTGAGTCAATGGCATGACAAAGCCCCAGTCGCATGAATCAAGCGTGCGAATAGTTCTAGTCGCAAGACTTAAGGTAAACTCAGTATAAATAGAGGGGAGTCGGTCACACATTTTCATCACCCCTCAATCGCCATCAATTCGCACGAAAGCACCGATACTCTACCAAAATTTGATTTCATTGTTTTCGCACTGTGGTTGTTATTCTAACGTGTACTCTCTTCTTCTACAGGTAGTGTGAGACCAAAATCGACGTCAATTCGCACGAAAGCACGGATACTCTACCAAAATTAGATATAATCTTCAAAATAAACAACTAAAATGTACTTAATCGTTGATGTAAATAGTATTAGGTGTTATTTTGAATGTCTGCGAGTGTAATGAACCTAAACACAATGATTAACATCAAGTATAGACAAAGAACTAATTTTAAAGTGTCGAACAAAGACTTATGCGAATGGACACGCTGATGAACTTTAATCGCATGATTGAGCTCGGCGTATGAGTTCAGTCGCACGACTAGCTCAACCGCATATAACAGCATACGACTAAGCTCAGTCGTAGGTTCAATCTTACGACTGTGCTCAATCGCACGACTAAGACTCAGTCGCATTGTCCATTCGCACAACTGAACAGAATGATTCAAGTTTATTAAAATTCAACTGTCATTCACTTATACATAACGTTTATGTATCTTTTGTTACAGAAACATGGCTAGCAGATGGACTATGAGCACGAAGCATAACCTTTGTGCTCATCTTGACGTCACATCTCGGAACGCTTCTGAGTTCACGGGGATTATTGCCTTTTTCGGAGATAGAGAATCTTCAAGGCCATCTCTACACCGTGCACACCATATAGATTGATTCATCATGATTTCTGGGAAAGCGTTGTAATAGATAGGTCCGCTGAGCCTCATCGCATTCGGAATTATATTTTTGGTCTGGAGATTGAGATCAGCGAGGATGATCTGAGGAGGGTTTTGGAGTTAGGCGAAGATGGTGACTACCCAACCAGGCTGCATCCCCTGATAGTTCGGGGATGTTTTCTTCGGATCAAGTACGCAGGGGACATTAATGCAGGTGTGCTCAACAAGAGCAACATGTGCCCCCAATTCAAGTACTTGGCCCATGTGCTCCTCAAGTGCATAGCTTCAAGAAAAGGAGGCTTTAGTGAGATGTCTGATCAAATCCAGAATGCTTATATAGCTCTGGTACTAAACCATCCATTCAGTTTCTCTCGGATGATTTTCACGTATATGGTAGAGAATATAAAGGCCAAGGGCAAGGAAGGCTTCTGCATGTACCCTCGTTTCCTACAAATTATTATTGACCAGAAACTTCCTTTGCTGCCAAAGGAGAGAGATGATGCGGTTACACTTGAGGTTATAGAAGACACCACCCTTGGTAGGATGAAGGTGTACAGGGGCAAGCAGGTGAAGCCCCCGATGAGGAGATTGTTTGGGCATCTGGCCCGAGAGGACTACGTGGCGCCCGCTCGCAAGAGGTGGTGTGACGATGATAGTGATTCAGATACAGAGCCTATAGTTTTACCCGCTGACGATGATGATGACAGTGAAGATGGTGGAGATGCTGGCCCCACTCCATCGAGGTCCACTGCCACTGATATATCATCTCCACCATCCACACAGGGTGGAACAGATAGGGTTGCGTTCCATCAAGACTTCCTGCTAGATGAGGAGGAAGACTCAGATGAGGAGCCACTGGTAAGGACAGTGGGCAGTAAGGTTGTTGCCACTAAGAGAATGATTGCGGTGGTTTGTAGACGCCAGGGTGAATCCAGGGATGTTGCTACTACTGTTACTGATCCATCATACATCCCTGACCAGTCCATCAGCCTAGGGGGAGAATCCTCTTCTAAGGGCTCGAGGAAGAAGAGAATGGCTCAACCCCATGGCATGAAGAGCAAGAGGAGGAGGATTACCCTGATTACCACCACATCCACCACCTCTATCATAGCTACCACCACCACTACCATACCTCCCACCACTACTACCACGCCTCCTACCACCACTATAACACCTCCTACCACCACTATCACACCTCCTACCACCACTACCACAGCCACCCCTTCACCATCCACTCCTATTCCATCCCGCATATTTACCACATCCACCACCACTACCACCACCTAACGAGCTGGGACATTTGCTCAAGTCCCACTGAGCCATAGATTCACTCTACCCTCTATCGGGTTAAAGGAACAGCTAGCCAACCTTAACCAGATGGTTCTAAAGCTGCTAGCAACCGATGAGCAAAGAGTTGCACAGCTCAACCAGCTTATGGAGCTCAATGCTACTCAAGCTCAGCACATTACACAGCTGCAGGAACAGAATGCACATTCAGTTTAGAGGATAGAGGAGCTAGAGAGAAAGAACAAGAAGATCATGCTCAGGCTTAAAGGATCCAAAGATGAGCCTTTGAAGATCAGGGAAGGAGATGATGTTGATGATGATGATGATTCGGGTGAAGAAGATGAGGGTGATGATGAAGGACAGAGGGGAAAGAAGAAAGGGGACGATGATGATGAAGAAGGTGATGCTGCTGCATCAACTTCTAGTCAGGCTCAAGAGAGGCGTTCTAAGAGAGCTCAAGAGCAAGGAGCCTCGTCTTCAGCTCCTCCAGCTGAAGAATTGACCGATCAAGATAAAAGTAAAGATTAGATGTTTTGTATTTAAAAACTTTTGTACTTGATTCCAATATTACATTAATTTAATTTATGATTATCTATGTTTAAATGTCTTGATTAACTACTAATGATTGATGTGTTAAATGTTTAAATCAAGCAGATAAAACTTCATAACAAGATGAATATGATACTGCTCCGCTTCAACAAATCAAGTCTCAATTCGCAATGATTCTTGATTTGCAAGGAATTGTGAAAAGGTCAGTGAGCTACACTCCCAAAGAAGGATAAATTATTCACGATCTGACCGACGAGCAACTTGCTAAGATGTTTAGACTGAATCCTGACGAGCTCGTCAAAGACGCTCCAAAGGTCGATGTTGTAAGTGATGATGAGATGAATGATGTTGATGAAGTAGAGATAGAGGATGTCACGTCGGAACACTATCCAGAGTACACTGACCAAGAGGGAAATGTGATCCCTAACTTGGGTGACACTCTCGGCAGTGCTACATTTGAAAAACTAGATGAGATGGAGAAAGAAACACATAAGGACGAAAGCCAAGCCCAAGCCTCGGATGCATATGTTGATATAAAGAAGGTTGAATGGTCAGCTTGTTTTGCTGAAATAACAGCCCAGCGCATAGCTCCAAAGCAAAATGCCTACACCAAACTCTACAAAATCAAGAAACATCAGAAGGTGTCTGGCAAGATCATAGCGTGGGCGTATTTTGAAGACCTAAATGTTTATGTTATAAAAAGGGAGAAGGGAATAGAGTACTTCAAGTATCCACATGATCTGAAGACTCTCCCAGGCTTTGAGCTCAACCAACTGACATGCTTAAATCTGTTGTATGCTGATCCCAGAAAGATGTTAGGTCGGTTTGAGTCTGCATTAAAGAAGGAATACCACACCAAATGGGTGAACTTCAGACCACAACAACCGAAGAGGTTTATTCGCAAGTCTAAAGTGGATCCAATATCTGGAAAGCCTAAAGTAGTGTTGAACTAGAGTCCCCCGCGCACGATGTTGAAGATTCCTTTATAGGAAATGCCTCATGACATCACTCCACATTTCAAATGGTGGTATTATGACTAGAGGACGGGTGATGTGGTCATAGTTCTAAACAGAGAGGGCAAAATGGAAACTATCAGGGTATTTGACCCAATGTGGCTTACTAACTTGTCAGCTGAAGATGTCTACACTTTATACAAGTGGCCACTGTTCTATGACGCACAAGATATTGTACAAGCTCTCTATTTCCAGAATGTGATACCGCTCTGCTTTGCGTTGGAAATACATGCAGGTGTCAGAAGAGAGGAGAAGTACAAGAGGTTTGAGGAGCATATGAAGGATGTCAGACGTTAGAGTAAACTAGGTCCAAGGGGGAGTTTGTTGATACATATATCCCTAGTTTATGTGCTTAATGTAAAAGTCTGTCATGGCTTACATCTGTGTAATGAAACATTCTAATAATATATGATTTGTGTTTTGATGTTTACTTATATCTGAGTTATATATATAAACTTGTTATATAGATTTGAAGTTGTTATATGATGATTCATGATAATGGACCATACTTATGGACCATACGCATGAATACATCATGCTAATGAACCAATTGCATGATTGAACCAGACGATTGGATCAGTCGTACGAGTGAGACATCAGATTGACTCAGTCGCACGACTGAACTTTCTGTCGTGCGTATGAATCAATCGCATGGGTCAGTCGCACGACTGAACTATACTAATGGTTCAGTCGCATTAATGAAGACTGCAAACCTATAAATACAACTTAATTCATGGAAAAATTAGACTTTTGATACATACTCGTAACCTAGCCATCCAGAGCATCCAGAAAGCCTATTCCGAGTTCATAGTCCGTATCTGATCATTTTCTACTCATTCTTAACATTTGTTTAATCGTTAGATTGGTCAGGATAGCGTTCTCACTGATTGGATCGCCAATCAAATAGGATTCCGCACTATTTGATCAAGTTTCACATATAATCAATTAGTACTCCGTACGTAACGGTCCTAACAAGGTTTGAGGTTGTTATGCATAGTTCTTAGTACATAATGATTGACGAATGTGTTCAAACTTAGTTGTATGAGTCTTCATGTGAATGGACCATACTAATGGACCATACGCATGAATACATCATGCTAATGGACTAGTCGCACAACTGAACCAAGAGACTGGATCAGTCACACGTTTGAGATATAAGATTGACTCAGTGGCACGACTGAACCTTCAGTTGTGCGTATGGATCAATCGCATGATTCAGTCGCACGACTGAACCATACTAATGGTTCAGTCGTACGATCGGATACCCATAACCTATAAATACCACTTAATTCGTGAAAAAAACACTTTGCAACAACTAAGAGCATACTACATAATACACGAACCCTAGTCATCTAGAACATCCAAGGAAGACTGTCCAACTTCATAGATCAATCCTGGTCGATTTCTACTTGTTCATAATGTTTAGTTTCAATCTTACAACGATCGGGTAATTGTTCTCACTGATTGGATCGCCAATCAAATAGGATCCGCACTATTTGATTCGGTATAAATGCATAATCTGTTAGTATTTCGTACGTACACAGTCTTGACAACATTGCTATCATAGCCATTTGCCACTGTAGATCCGTTTCTTGCATATCATCGGGATCCATTTCTTCCAAATCTTCTTTAATCAAATGAGAAAAAGTGAGTCTACCTCCCAGGTAAGCTTCAAAGCTAGCAACAAAGGCATTGTAAGTTGCCTTTTGCTCTTTTGATCTTAGGTCTTCAGGAGTAGTTGAGGGAGTTGCAATGAACCTTATTGGTTGTGATGATCTTGAAGGCTTGTTAGTTGATGGTGCAGCAATGAAAGTAGTTGTCTTCACTTGATCTCTTGAGGAAAGAAAATCATCATTCTCAGTGATGAATGCATTTTCTATAGAGTGAGTGTCTGATGGAAATTTATAAGCTTCAATGACTCGAGGTCCACCAAGATTCCTGCTCCTTTCATCAACTTCAAGAGCTTCTATCTTGGCAATCATGATGTCCAAGGTGGTACTTGTTGGGTTTTGTAACATGTAAATCAAAGATAGTTTAACCATTTAAACTATAAAAACGCAGCGAAAAATAGGGTTTAAAGTGAGGTTAACAATCTGAAATTTTTACCATTTTAAACCATAAACAAAACCCAATAACATGGATCATATGTATATGTGAAATAGTATGCTATCAAAACCAAAATAATAACCATAGGGTGTTCATTGAAACAACCTTTTAATCACAAGATGTTGTAGATGGATGAGATGAAGATGATGATGTTCTTGAATTTCTAGCCCTCAAGACAGAAAGCCTCAAGTTGTTATACCCACAAGCTCTTCCAAACACCTAGCCAGTTAGGGAGATCAACACCAAAACTCTCTACCTATGCACCTTCAAAAATCCGAAATTTTTAGCTTGTTTGAACCTTTAATCCGAAATTTTCAGCCTTGTTCAAGAGAGTTCTTGCTTGTGTGTGAAAGAGAGAGTGTGTGTATTGATTGAATAGTGCAAGAATGGAGAAAGTCTTGTGAAACCCAAGACTAAAAGACTCCACTAATACCACATGGGGCGGCCAAAACTTTATTCACATATGGTTCCCCCCATTTTTTTAAACTTTTATAAAATTTGCACTCTTTTAAACCCTTACTTTATAAAATTAAAACCTATTTTAATTTTATAACATTAACACACTTTTATTTGTTATTATTTAACTAACTTAAATAATGAAACAAATAATTTCTCACGAACAAATTATCCATATAATGTTGTTCTATCACAAAAACAACGTTTTAGAAAACCCATTTTCTAAATTGGTGTCAATATTTATTTGTATGATCTCATCAACAAATAAATATTTATTGGTGTTTGTTTGGCTTGTTATTGGGTATGACCCGACTTGGATCATAACGTACTAACCACATCAATCTTGTATGTGTCTTGGGCATTCAAGATCCAATAGTACTTTCCAGAGCAAGGGTGTTTTTCAGCATTGTAACATTTTGTTTCCATCTTTCTAGAAGACTATGGAGCATCTTCTTGTTTAGTTCTTTGACTTTGTATGTTACCCCCATGATCTTTAAAACATTCACCACCTGCATAAATCTATGCAGCTGTTTAGAGATACACTCCCCCTTAGAGTGATTAAAGGTTTCATATTGATTAACAAGCTTGTCCTTGTTAATATCAGCAGCCTTCACACATTATCAGCAGTGCATCCAAAAAGCTTTAGTAGTTCTATACTTTTCTAGCCTTTTTAGCACATCCATTTTCATTGCTTGAGTGAGTATAGAATTAGCTTTGAAATCAACTTTTATCTTCTTGTAGTCATCATCATCAAGTGTGAGATCCTCAATAGGTATCCTTTAGGTTTTGTATAATGCAGCTTGATCAGCAGAAAGTGTCACAGGAATGTGAGGGCCTTTACATATTGAAATCCAGTAGCCTGGATCTACACCTGTAATACAATTCATAAATCTGATTTTCTATTGTTTAAACTCAGATTTATGATTAAGCATGGGAGGTTTTGGAGTGACCAAGTTCAGAGAAATTATGTGAATCCATTTTAATAAGTTGTTTTTAACCTTTTTGAATAATGATTAGATTGATTGTTAAGTTCAACTAGTCCAAATATTCCAAACATGCATATGTATAACCAGATCTGCTGATGTTTATATGTTTCTATTGTAACAACGATTTGTTAGAACCCTTGAAAGATTAACATTTAGTCTTTTATTGTCTATTTTATATTTTGTACTAGTATAGGGACTAGTTATGTAAATTGTTAGTTCCTTAGTTTCTAGTATAAATAGCTTAGACTAGAGAGAAAGGTAAGTTTTAATTGTTAACTGCTTTCTTACTCTTGTAATTGTCTTTGCTATATCAATGAACTATGAATTTTTTGATATTGCTTGATTTGATTACAATTGTTTGTGTTT
>BJCM01036213.1:0-17225 GCA_018326385.1 Flaveria bidentis | reverse complement strand
TATATATATATACCATACATGGTAGTTAGTATGTTTAGGTTTTGACACCCTAAACCCTTATACATACATACACTTCACATACTTAGACTCTAAGTTAACTTTATATTAATTACATAAACGACCCACTAATATAACTATACTTAGACACACCTATGTACGGATTAAGATATTATACTTTCAACATGCCCCTAAGTTCTTAATCCATGCCTTCAACATCTTTATGCTTCAATATCTTTATAATTCTCTTCATCTTTGATATCTTGAACTTTATCTTTAACACGAATGAGATTTCCTTTGTCTTCATATTCATTTTGAGTATAATCTTCCTCAACTTGTGTTAATAAGAGAATTGGATCTTCATCTTCCATTATGAGATGTGATTCTTCTTCTTTATGTTTTGATTTAGGACATTTGGATGCATAGTGTCCTTGATCACTACAATTATAACATCTTATCTTGCTTTTGTCAAATGTGGATTTGTTTTGGTTTCTTGGATATCTTTTCCTTTCTTCATAGTTATCACCATTTTCTTTAGGATTTTCATGTGACATAGCTTCTCCTCTTTCTTCTTGTTTAAATCTACCACGGCCTCGACCACGTGAGGGATGAAAACTGCCTCTTCCACGACTTGACTTATTTCCTTGACGGGTGAACAAAAGTTTTTTTTGGTTGTCCACTTGACCTTCATTCAATAAATTTGTTCTTTCTTCAAATGCTTTAATCTTCCAATTATTTCATCTAGAGTTTTTGAATCTAAATCAACGAACTGTTCAATAATTGCTACGATTTGGAAAAACCTTTTAGGCACAGAGCTTAGGAGTTTGCGTACTAAAGTTGGTTGATCAAACGTTGATTCTAGACTGCTTGCTCTAGTAATGATATTATTAAGCTTTGTGGTGAATGAATCGATAGTGTCTTCTTCTTTCATCCTTAGTAACTCAAATTCAGTTTTTAGTGTTTGAAAACGTGCCTTTTGTACTTGATTCACACCTACATGTCTTGTCTTAAGTGCATCCCAAATTTCTTTTGCACTTTCATAATTGGCAACTTGTAACGTCATATCTTCAGGTAATGCTTGAAATAAATATGCAATTGTCGTCATATTCTTCTTTTCAGGTAATGTTTGTTTGGTGGTTTACGTACACCTTTCCTTTCCTTTGACTTTTCTCAAACTTCTTTTGACTTTTGAATTAAACTTACGTTTGGTTAAAATCCTTTTTTCTTCTTGGTGGTTTCACAGTCCACTTTACTCTTCCTTTTTAATTACTTTCCACTAAAAATAAATTTAGGATAAAAATCCCTTTCTTCTTCTTTCTTTTGAAACTTACAAAAAAAAAAAAAAAAAAATTAGGTCAAAGAGACCTTTACGAACGACAAGCACAAACCGGTCTTCTTCTTCAAATTGGTTCGCAAACAACAATCAGCCATTCTCTTCTTCTGACTCATGGATGATGGTCACAACAACCCTTCAATCGGTCTACTGTCTTTCTCTGGTTTGCGAGAATGATGGCAACACTAGTGGTATTCGGTTTTGGAACAAGGATTAAATGATCTTTACTCGATCGGTTGTAGCGATATCAACCTGTATGTTCCCTTTATTACTAATCTCTGAATTTTTGAATTCAATTTGTCTGAACTGAACTTCTCTTACTCGATATGGGTTTCTCTGAATCGATTTGAAAAAAAAACAGAGTCAATTTCTATCTTCTCTGTTTGAGTCGATTTGAAACAGAATCGACTAGTTTTGGTTATGAATCGATTTAACACTGATCGATTTAACACCACTGAATCGATTAATCTGATCGATTTAGTGTTGTCTCTCTTTCTAAATCGATTTACCGGAATTGACTTTTGTCGTTTGCAATTGGACTGAATTGATTTTGTCACTGAAATCAATTACACAACGCGGATTCGATTATCTGATCGATTTGTTTCTCCTTCGATTTTGATTTGTTCTTGTATTCTGCAATCGGTCTTAATTGATTTATCACTGAATCTATTTAACAACACTGAATCGATTATCAGATCGATTTGTTGTTATCGGAATCATTTTTACCCTTCTGAAACGATTTGTCTGAATCGATTTAACAACACAGAATCGATTATCCTGATCGATTTGTTGTTCTCTGAATCGTTTTGGGTCTTCTAAAACGATTTTGGTCTTCGGATTGCAGTTTCAAGAACAAGTCACTGATTAGATTCGAGCCTTAGGCTCTGATACCAATTGTTGGCTCTTTTGGATCGATTAGGCTCTTTGATTGATGATTGAATATAAGCAACTTGTATGAAACTTGAGAGAATCTTAGAACAAACGATGTATGTGATTATAATTGTGGATTATGTTTATTACAGATACCCTACATGGTAGTTAGTATGTTTAGGTTTTGACACCCTAAACCCTTATACATACTTACACTTCACATACTTAGACTCTAAGTTAACTTTATATTAATTACATAAACGACCCACTAATATAACTATACTTAGACACACCTATGTATGGATTAAGATATTATACTTTCAACAATTTTTGTGTGATAAACTTACCGAAAGGAAAAAAAAATAAAAAGAAGAAATAAACTTTAGAATACGTACTTGTCTTTCAAAACTTTTCACTATGTATATATCCAGGAGGTTTAGTTAGTTTATAATGTAAAAGGTAGACTCCTTATTTATAGAAATGAAATTAGTCGATTCTGTATGGCTCAAACAGGTAATTAAAGCCTCTTAATTCTCTTCACATAAAAGAAGTCAGATTAAACTTGATCTTTTGAAAAGTATTAAAACATTCCCTTCTATTTCTGTTCATATACACATTAGCATTAAAAAGATGGTCTGCCGTCTTCTCTATTGAACTTTTCTTTTGTCTTGTGCGATGCTACGTTGGGTGTTTTATGTCTTGTAGGTTACTCTAAAGAAGTTAAACCTTACCATGAATAGAGTTTATTATTCATGTATTGGTTGTGCAAGTCCAGTTCACATGCGAGATCATTGCCCTGAGTATTTGCAAAAGTGTGAAGAGGCGAGAAGAAAATTATTTTTATTGTATGTCTATTATGATGATTTACCATCATCTTATCTGGACTATGAGTCATCTTCTCCATATTATGAAGGATATTATCAGTCAGAGGTGAATTAGAACTCTGAGCAAAATTGGAATTGCAACAACTATAAACCAAAGATGACATCAAGCTCAAGTCATCGGGAGAATTATAACCATTATCATGAAGAATAATCTCAGGTGACATACAAGGATCAAAATCAATGTCAATTTCCTACACAAGAGAATGTTATCCAGAATGTTATGATATTTCAAAATACATATAAATCTGAGGAGGAGGAAACTATTGCTCGATTGAAGTTGATATTACCTGAGATCGATATCTTGTTGTCACAACATCATCTTTCAGATCAACAACGATTTGACTACTTAACTATCAAGCGTGGCACGTTACTGTTGAAAATATAATTAGAAGAATTAATCTCACCATCTTTTAAAGTTGAGGATGAGGTTATGGAGATTAATACCATACAATTTCCTTCGGTTGTTAAAGAATCATGTGTGGAATAAGTGGTTGTTGGTGCTTGTGATGATGAAGTGGAGAAAGAGGTTATATGTCTTTCAGATCAAGGAGTTGAATGTTTAAACCTAATGGATGACATAAGACCTCCTAAGAACCACAATACAAAGATATTTCCATGTGGTTCTGATAGTCCGTCAATATTTATTATGCAATTTGATAAAGCAGGGGATAATGGCTCGTGTTCGAAGAAGAGGAAGGGGAGTTTAAAGAACATCGGACAATTTCTACAAGGGAAAGCCCGCAACAATTCTATAGACATGCCAAAGACAGGAAAGAAGATGTGGAGCCGACATGTCAACTACCATGCCTACATTGGTAACTCGATGGGAAAATGTGGATTTAGCATGTCGACCATTGATTCAAGAGACATAGAGACAAGAAAAAGGAAAATAGAGATTTGGTACGTCTACTATCGAGCATTTGTTGGTAATGTGGCTGGAAAGTGTTCAATACGACCACCATATGTGGTCGCAGGTAAGTTCTGGCTGAAGACCTAAAACTTAGCGCTTGCGGGAGGCAACCCGAGAACTTTGTGGGTGTGTTCACTAGAAACCCTCACGAGACTACAACTCGTCCACTCGGGTCTACCGAGGGGTTTAAAGGCTTGTTGCATATGTTAAATGCAACCGTGATTCCTACGAAAGTGAGTGTTATTTTATTAGTTTTTGTGTCCTTTGTTTTATATTTTTTAGCTAGTTCAATCATACACAAGACACAAGCACTCAAGTGTGGGGAGGCCCAAGTCACTTAATAAAAGCTCTCACTAATGATCAGGTTTATGTACTCCTTCCTTATCCTGTTTTTTAATCATTAGCATGTATTCATGTTTTAAAACCATACATTGGGGACAATGTATCTCAAGTACGGGGATAAGAGGAAGCATTGGAAGAATTGAATCAAAATAACAAAAAAATTAAAATTTTGAACCTTTTTGAAATAAAATGTTAAAAATAACTTCTTAAGTAAACTTAAGTGTACATGGAACCTTTTGGACCTTATTGAACCTTTTGGCATACGTGGCTAATTGTTACTGGTTTGTGCACTTATCGATCCCTTGGCTTGTTTGTTTTGATAATTGAGTAATGCATCCTAATCATGAATCTTCATAAAAGTTGGTGAAAGTCCTAGGTGGTGTAACAAACCGATTGTAAAAGACATACATGCTACATATTTTATTACCTCTTTCCACCATTTCTGTGACAGTTGAGCCTAATTGAGAAACTCTTAGTGTACTATGAGTTACTTTATTCAATTGCTTAAAGAGGGAATCCACGGTGTGCATCCGATTTAGAACTCTTGTAATTGATACATATCAAGATCATAGACCAATGTGTGCATAAATATGATAGAGGCATTAGGATTGAACCATTTGTTTAAACCCTTCTTTTCAATCCCATTCCATAAAATCTCCCAATAGATACCATGTTGAGCCTTAAATTGTTTTTTTTCAAGCCAAAACAATAAACCCACAAGCCTTAAGCCTTTGTATTAGAACCTTAAGAGGTGAATCCAATCCACAAACTAGAAGTCAATAGTAGTCCAATAATAGTGAAGTTAGTTGCTTTACAAAAAAGAGAGAAAAAACACAAAAGCTAAATATGAGGTCAAAATGACCAAAATATGCAGCAACAAAAATAGTGTGAGAAGTTGTTACAATTAGTGCAAATAAAAGAGTTACATTGACAAATAAGACGTCTACTATGATTGAAATTGATTTCATTCTCCTTTAGCCACCCTAAAATTCCTTCCAATCCCACCTTAACCCAAGCCTAAAATTACCACCCAAGAAAGACCTCTTGATTTTTGTATTATATTATGTCAATTGATGGCGATTTGATTAATATACGAGCTTATGATTAGTATGTGCATTTGTGGGTTGAGAGCTCCATAAACACTAGTATATCATCACTAGTTCACAAAAATAAACCAAGATGAGTGTTTATTGTGAGGAATGTGAAAGCATGAATGTTTGAAGCAAAAGAGAGTATATGCCAACCAAAGATTTCAAATGCAAATAGTATTGAATGATTAGGTTGTGAATATTACATGATGAAGTTGAAAAATAATCATGGCTTGGGATCTTACTTATTTAAGGTAGTGATAATATGGCATGTGTGCTTAATTAGGGAGAAGTGTGCAAGTAAGTTTGTTTGAGGACAAACAAAATGTTAAGTGTGAGGATGTGATCACATGTCAATAATTTGGTGTTTAGTTGATCTAAATGTTTGATTTAATATCATGATTATGGTGGAACAAGTTTAAGTTGTTGGTGTTTTGGATTATAGATGATTGGAGCTAAAGTAAGCTTATTTTGAATGAAAAGATGCAAAATAGGAAACCGGAACTAAGTTTGGTGAAATATGAAGAGTATGGAAGAAGCGGGATGGAAATCTGAGCCCGAGAAGTGAAGATATGCAAAAACCGAAAGTTCAAGACCATGGTAACTTAAAATGGGCATAACTTGGGCTAGGAAAAGAGTTACGGGGCATGCGACCAGTCAACGGAAAGCTCGGTGAAAAATTACATGTGAAAAACAAACAACGTGTGATACGCCGGGTATGGGGGTATAATATGCCGGTCGGCGTATTGTCAGCATATTTATGGGTGTATTTGAAAATTTTTTCATAAAGTTGGGCGTATTATACGCCTAATATGGGTGTATGATACACCGGTCCCCCAACCAGCTCTCCGAGTTTTGTGGTTTTCAAGTTTATTTAAGCCAAATCAACCCTAATTCAATCAAGAACTTCTTGGAGACGAAAAGTGACGAACTTTAGGTGATTTTTGGTGTTCTAAGGCTTCCCAAATCATCCACAAACATTCTACAAGTCAAGATTGAAGATTGAACAAAGATGATGCGTGGCTAAGTTCTCTTGATTGCTTTCGGGAGCACGATTCTTGTAAAGTGAGACGATTGGTATGATTGATTTGGTTTTTATATTAAACGTTGATCTATTGAATGAAACATTATGTTTTGATTGATTTACACAAGTTACTTATAAATAAAGTTGTTTGCTTGATTATCAGTTCTTTGGTTTTCTTGCATCGTGAACTCATTAAGAAAAGTAGGTAACGTGATATAAATGAATCGGTAACATTGTGAATGAACGAGTCTTAAAAGATAGTTCCTTTGTTACCAATTTAATCAAAAGTTGAGATCTTTAAGTATTGTTCATTCAAAACCCTAATTTAGAATTACCAATTGTTGATCTTGAAGAATTGTAAACCCGGAAGTATTTGTCTTTTAATATTTAAGTTAATTAGTTCTAATGTTTCTTGCTTTATGCATTTTGCTTAGTAATTCATTCAAAGTTTCAATTTTTAATTATAAAGTTTGAGTCTTTAAGTTAATCGAGTCGTATTCGTTAAACACTTTCCACATATTCCCTGTGGAGACAACCTTACTTACTCTTGCACAATAAAGGTAGCTAAGATCGATAAATTAAATTGTTTTTGATCGAGTCTCGACAACCAGATCACCCATCACTTGCGTCACTGCCATAGCCACCAGAGCACTACCAGTAGATGATTTCGTCTAACGATTTGGATTTGGTGTAGGTGGGGTCGACGTTAAAGGGGACGTATTTGGCGGAGAAGTGGTTGTGGCGGTCGGCAGCGCGGCGATGGGCTTCTTGTCGGATTTTTTTGGCGGCAAGGCAACGATGTTTGATGGGGACTGTTTTGAGGGGTTTGTCGAAGGAGATTGTGGCTTTGATTGTGGGGAATTTGGTTGTGGTGGGTCTAGGGTTTGGGGGTTATGGGGTTAGGGAGAAAGATGAAAATCAGAGGAGAGAGGAGGTTTATCATTCTATGTCGGTTACTTTCATAGGGTAAGGGGACTTAGTTTAATAGTCTAGCAGTGGCGCTATGGTGGATGTGGCGCTGGCGATGGTGGAGGTGGTGCATGCGTGGCTCCGGCGCTGGCGGTGGCTGAGCGTAGGTTTAGGTGGTGGTGAAGGTGCGGTATCGCTGTAGTGGCGGTGGCGCAGGCAATGAAGATGTCACATGTGGTGGTGGTGGGTTAGATTATATTCAAGGTTTCTTTTTTTATTTTTTGTTGTTTTATAAAGTTACAAAAATTATCTTAATCAAAATAATTTACATAACTAGTCCTCCAAATTTAAAATGACCAGTATACCCTCACATTTAACTGTAAAAACTAATAGGGTTAGTGTTAGAGACCAAAACCATTATAAAAATGAAACCACAAGGCATGATATGATCAAAGATTATTTTTTTGGACTGAAATGGTTAAAATGATTAAATCTTACGAATTAAAACCGAAATTTACTCTAATGCATTTATTTAAAGATAAATAAATTACAAATCTTACTTGGCTGTTAATAAATGAAAATTAGATAAAATAAAATTAACATTACCTAACTTTGGATGCTTTTATTATCTTATCAACTAACAACAAATATTTAAAGAATGTTTATAAAATATAAGAGTACAAAATATATAGCTTAATTTCTTACTAATCCTAAAAATATCTATCTTTTTGTCGGTTGCTTTTCTAAAGAATAGTTTTTTCCATGCTAAAATTATGCATAAAATTTATATAATTATGCAAGTTATATTCATTATTATTCAAGTTATATATAGGGAAAAATCATAGAATAGTAACCAACTTTCATTAGTGTTTCAATTTAATCACTCTAACTTTTTTCTCACCTTAAAACCCACACAACTTTCAAAATTTATTCTTGTGAAAAATATGAAATTTATAATCATGTGTTAAAGTTTTTGTATTTATTTTTATTCATTAAGCCATATGACATGGTAAAAACAAAATTTATATTTTCTCCAATTAATGACCTATCAATTTTTTTCTATTTTTCAATTTGTTAGGCATATGACATGACAATTGTCAGAACCGAGTACATACGGAATACTAACAGATTATGCATTTATACCGAATCAAATAGTATGGAATCCTATTTGATTGGCAATCCAATTGGTGAGAACAATCACCCGATCGATATAAGATTGAAACTAAATGTTATGAATGAGTAGAGATCGATCAGGAATGATATATGATGTTGGACAGGCTTCCTTGGATGTTCTAGACGGCTAGGATTCATGTATTATGAAGTATTCTCTTAATTGTTATGTTTTTCCACGAATTTAGTGGTATTTATAGTTTATGGGTTTTCAATCGTACGGATGAACCATTAGCATGGTTCAGTCGTGCGACTGAATCATACGATTGATCCATACGCACGACTGAAGGTTTAGTCGTGCGACTGAGTCAATCTTATGTCTCAATCGTGCAACTGATCCAGTCTCTTGGTTCAGTCGTGTGACTGGTCCATAAGCATGATGTATTCATACGTATGATCCATTAGTATGGTCATTCACATGAAAACTCATATGACTAGGTTGAACACACTTCTCAATCATTATTGACTAAGAACCATGCATAATAACCTCAAACCTATATAGTAAGTTCATTATACTTTAACACACAATAATACTATGAAATATTAAACATTATGAACATCAACCACATATTATATTTCATTTAACCCATTCATTACATATGTGTAAGACATGAAAGACATTTATATTAAGCTCATAAACTAGGTACACATGTATCTACAAACTCCCCCTTGGACCTAGTTTACTCTATTATTTAACACTCTTTATATTTTCTTCAAACTTCTTGTACTTCTCTTCTCTTGTGACTCCTGCGTCTATCTCAAAAGCAAAGCAGAGTTGTATGACGTGTTGGAATTGAAGAGCTTGTACTATATCCTGCGTGTCATAGAACAATGGCCACTTGTATAATATGTAAACATCTTCAGTTGACAAGTTGGTTAGCCATATAAGTTCAAATACCCGGATAGTCTATATCTTTCCATGTTTGTTTAGAACTATGACCGCTTCTCCTGTCCTCCAATCATAATACCACCATTTGAAGTGTGGAGTAAAATCCTGAGGCATTTCCTGCAAGGGAATCTTAGACATTGTGCGCGGAGGACTCCACTTCAGCACTACTTTTGGCTTCCCAGATATCGGGTCCACTTCAGACCTATGTATGTACCTCTTCGGTTGTTGAGGTTTGAAGTTTACCCACCTGGTGTGGTATTCTTTCTTCAACGCAGCTTCAAACCAACCTGACATCTTCCTTGGATTAGCATATAGCAGATCTAAGCATGCCAGTCGGTTGAGCTCAAAACCAGGAAGAGTCTTCAGATCATGAGGATATCTGAAGTACTCAATCCCCTTTTCTCTCTTCACAGCATAGACATTCAAGTCTTCAAAATAAGCTCACACAATGATTTTACCGGAGACCTTCTGATGTTTCTTAACTCTGTACAGTTTGGTGTAGGCATTCAACTTTGTAGGTGCGCACCAGGACTTCATTTTAGCAAAACAAGCCGCCTATTCAGCTTTCTTCAGTTCGACATTGGCGTTCAAAGCTTGGGCTGAGCTTTCTACTTTCTCCTTGTCTTTCTCCACTTCATTCAGCTTCTCAAATGCAGCACTGCCAAAAGTATCACCCAAATTGGGTATAACATTGCCTTCGTGGTCAGCGTACTCTTGATAGTGCTCAGCAGTAATATCCTCAATCTCAATCTCTTCTACATCTTGTAGCTCCTCATCACTCAGTACATCGACTTCTGGAGCATCTTTGACAATCTCGTCAGGATTAAGTCAGAATATCTCAGCTAGCTGGTCATCGGTCAGATCATGAATGATTTCTCCTTCTTTGGGAGTGTAGCTCACTGACCTTCTGACTATCCCTTGCAAGTAAAGAATCATGGTTAATTGAGTCTTGACCTGCAGAAGAGGTTGGACATCGTATTCGTCTATTTGTAGAGCTTCATCTGTTTGATTAGACATTAAGCACAACACACATGAGTCATCATATAAAGCATTTAAACATAAACAGACAAACATGATAATTAATTACATTAATGTAATATAATTCAAATACAAAAGTTTCTAAATACAAATACATCTAATTATTACTTTTGTCTTGAATTGTAGGATCTTTAGTTGGAGGAGCGGAGGATGAGGCTCCTTGATCTTGATTCCTTTTAGTTCTCCTCTCCTGAGCCTGAGGATTAGAGGCTAATGCAGATATATCACCTTCCTGATCATCATCCTCATCGTGATCTTTTCGGCTCGGTCCTCCCTCCTCGACATCTTCTTCACTATCATCTTCCTCCTTCTCCTCCTCATCATCATCTCCATCATCACCATCACCATCTTTAATTTTCAGAGGCTCACTCCTTGACCCTTTCAACTTTAGCATAATCTTCTTGTTTTTCTTTTCCAGCTCCTCAATCCTCTTTACCGATGCCAACACCAGCTCATTTTGGCTTGTAAGCGCATGGTGGGCATAACTCAAAGCTCTCTCATACAGCTCGTTCTTCTCACTAAGCTCCTTGATCTTATGGGCTTGAGCAACATTAACTTCCATCATCTTGTGTAACTGAGAAGCCCTAAGCTCATCAGTTGCAAGCAGTCTAAGCACAATGTTGTTTAGGTTGGCGAGCTGTTCCTCTAACCCAATGAGGGGTAGAGTGGGTCCGGTGGCGAATGGAGTGTGTGTGGAAGGACCAGGTTGGTGACTGGTGATGGTAGAGGTGGTAAATATGGGAGATGGAATGTGTGTGGGATGTGATGGAGTGGCTGTGGTAGTGGTGGAGGGATGAGAGATAGTAGTAGTGGGTGGAGTGGTGGTGGTAGTAGTAGCTATGTGGTTGATGATAAGAGGTGTGGTTGTGGTGGTAGCTGTGGTAGTGGTGGCAGGATCTGTGGTAGTGGTGGTGGGAGCTGTGGTAGTGGTGGTGGCTGTAGTGATTATGGTGATCCTCTGCCTCTTGCTCTTCTTCCCGTAGGGTTGGGCCATCCTTTTCTTCCTTGAGCCCTTGGAGACAGTGACTCCCCCTGAGCTGAGTGGTTGGTCTAGGGTGTAAGTAGGATCAGTGTAATCTGTAGCACCACCCTTTGACCCAGCCTGGCGTCCACCAACCGCCTATTTACCTCTCTTGGTGGCGGCAACCCTGCTACCTACTGTCCTAACCAGAGGCTCATCGTCAGATTCTTCCTCTTCATCGAGAAGGAAGTCTTTGTGGAAGGAAGCCTTCTCTGTTCCACTAGGAGCATCAGTGGTGTCATGTGGAGATGGTGGAGATATAGTAGTAGTGTCAATGGCCCTAGATTGAGTGGGACCAATATCTCCACCACCTTGACCATCATCCTGGTTGTCGTCATCGTCGTCGTCTTCCTAGGTGGGTACCACGATGGGCTCGATGTCAGAGTCACTATCATCGTGACGCCATTTCCTTATAGCGGGCACCATATAGTCTTCTGGGGCCAGGTGCCCAAATAGTCTCCTCACCGGGGGTTTCACTTGCTTAGCCCGGTAGACCTTCATTCTCCCTAAAGTCGTGTCATCCATTACTTCGAGTACCAATGCATTATCTTTCTCCTTCGGCAGCATAGGAAGCTTCTCATCAATAATCATCTACAGAAATCATGGGTACATGCAGAAGCGTTCCTTTCCCTTTTCCTAAGGTTCTCTATCAAGTACGAGAGGATCATGCGCGAAAAACTAAATGGATGGTTCATTACCAGTGCAACATATGCATTCTGGATTTGGTTGGAGAGCTCGTCAAATCCTTCACGCCTCGAGGCTATACACTTCAAGATCACATGTGCCAAGTATTTGAATTGCGGGCACATGTTACTCTTGTTAAGTACACCGACATTTATTTCACCAGCGTACTTAATCCTCAAAAAGCATCCCTGGACAGTTAGGGGATGTAGCTTAGTTGGGTGGGTTCCATCTTCACCCAAACCTAAGACCCGCCTCAAGTCATCCTTAGTAATCTCTATCTCTTGACCGAATATAGAGCTCCGTATACAATGTGGCTCAACGGACCGGTCAACCCTAACACTTTCCCAGAAGGCCTGTTGGATGGATCTGTAAGGTGTGCATGGTGTCAAAATAGCTTTGAAAATCCTCGATCTCCTAAGAAAAGCAATAATCCCAACAAACTCGGTAGCATTCCAAGTGGTCGCATCCAAGTGAGCACAGATGTTGTGCTTGGTGTTGATAGTCCACTTATCATCCATGTTGCTATAACACAAGACACATAAACATTAGATTTGTGCATAACAGAGGATAGTTGAAACTTATACTGTTTTGGATAAGTCTGGTTCAATCATGCAATTGAACCATACGACTGAGTTCAGTCGTGCGATTGAGCATGCGGCTAAGTTCAGTCGTGCGATTGAGCTTGCGACTGAACTTAATCGTGTGTTAGGCCATGCGGTTGAGTCACCGAATGATTCATTCGTGCGATTGAATCGCACGTCTGGCTCAATTATGCGACTGAAGTTCATTCGGAGTGTCTATTCGCATACGACTCTGTTAGGCACTCCGACTACGAATCTTGGTCAAAACTTGATATTAGACGTTGTGTTTAGACTCATTTGACTCACACACACTCTAAATAGCACCTAATGTCCATTAAATCAACTATTTTGTTCATTTAAGTGGTCTATTTGAGTGGTTTTACTGATTTCTTTATTCTAACCAATTAGATCAGTTAGGGTTTGATTTCAGCAAGCATTTTGTTCGATTTCAGTCACTAAGTACCTGTAGATGAACAATGAATCAGTTAGTAACACAATCGGCAAGAAATCAAGGCGAGAAGAAATTTTGGCAGGGTGTCTACGTATGAGCAGGTTTTGAACAATTTGGGGGTGGTAAGAAATATGACCGACTCACCTCTCCTTTTATACTGTCTTAGTGTTCAATCGTACGACTGGACCATACGCCTGTTCCAGTCGTGCGACTAAGCCCATACTCATGCTTCAGTCGTGTGACTGGGGTTCAGTCGTGCGATTGTCTCATACCCCTTGATCCATTCATGCGATTGTTCAGTCTTGTAGCCCAATCGCATGGTTGTTCCATACTAATGGTCCAGTCGTGTGACTGGCTCATACTTATGATTCAATCGTACGATTGGCCCATACTTATGATCCAATCGTGCGATTGGCCCATACTTGGGATCCAATCGTACGATTGGCCCATACTTATGAGTTTAACCTTACACACTTTCAAACCTTTAAAAATGTTAACATTTGATAAACATTATGAACTTCTAATACCATTTGATCACCTCAGACGTGATCCTTTTAATTTTTAAACATTTTGGTCACCTCAGACGTGATTTATTTTAATTTTGAACATTTTGGTCACCTCAGACGTGACCCCTTTTGAGTGAGTGATTCTTAGATTCCGTCTAGTTGTAGAGTCCGACATATACGTAACAAATTACTAGAAAACAAAAGTTTATAAAACATTTTGAAATTTAAAACAAAATAGGACATATTATTGTATTTTTGATTCGAGATGGAATTAAACCTATTAGAGTATATCTAACCGATTTTACTTCCTGGATAACACAGCTTCAAGTTAATTTTATCATTTCTGGAACAATTCAATATGGAATCATACAAGTTTATCAGAATCATTTGGGACATATAATAATAAACCATTTTGATGCTAGATTCTAGTTTTGACCGAGAGTCAATAGTAGTTTTAGGAAATCATACTAGAGCTATAGGATGCACACAATGATTTTGACTTTTAAGAACTACAGCTCACGATGATTGTCAGTATACTTGTCCTCTTAAATCTATACACAGATTTTTGACACACATTGGTGATGAGTTAAGGTTTAATTATTTCAACAAGCATTTGTGGATCCCACGCTTATATGGTAATCAACATTCCTCAAGAGATTTTTAAGCGGTCTACGGGTATATTTCAAGAAGAAACTATTATAAGAGATTTCAAAGAGATGCCAAGCCTCAGGTCAGTGCCATCGCACAATCGAGAGGCGCAAACAACAATAAATTCTAGAATATTTAGGTTATGCTTATCCTCAGGTCAGTGCCACCGCACAGTAGAGAGGCACACAACCTATCTTCTTGTTAGAGCATTTACTTTTCTTTTTGCACATAATGCACCAACAATATAAGTTATTAGTTTTACTGCATTTAGCATTTTCCATGTGCTTCGCTCATTTTTATGTTCGTCCGCACACATTTGTGGCGTTTATTTTGCTCATCACCCCTTATTGGAAATGCGTTGATTGTGTTAACCAGAGATAAGATGGGAAGCCACAACAAGTTGAACAACTTAGTTTGAATTTTAAACCACCAATGAGGTCTACTCATATATTGAATCTACCGACACATCATATAATGAACTAGCAACCTCTAGGTCTACTTTCTCTATGTTACCTCAGTAGCATACTAGTTTTACCATCATTTTTCCTTTTATTTTGCTTAGACTTCTCAAACTTATACTTTGAATTTTGCATCTTTATCATTTAAAATCTTTTAAAGTCCCAAACAATCTGTTTCATGTGTACTATCATTTTCCATAAAAGTTGAATTAGAGTCATAGATTTGGTTTCATTTCTATTACCTAAGCTGTCCTCTTCCCTCGTTTTTTAAGTAACTAAATACTACACGAATTTAATGCTAAATTAACCTATTCTCCCTATAAAATTCTAAAACCGAAAATCTTTTTGTGTTTTTGGATTTTTAATAGACAGAAAAATAAGTAAAATAAAATAAAATAAAAATAAAGACCATGTCGGACTACGAACTCTCGTCTTCTAGAATCACTTCACTTTTCTTTTTCACGCTATTAACCTTTAAAAGATATAAAAACCTCGGTTTATCAAATGCTTTTGTGTAGAGGTCGGCGCGTTGAAAATCCGTATTTATTTTAAGAACATCGATTAAGTGCTTTTCAAAACAGTCACGTATGAAGTGATATTTAATACCGATGTATTTAGTTTTAGGATGTTGGAGCGGATTTTTTGTTACGGCAATAGCAGTAGAATTATCAACAAAAGTAAGAGTTTTAGAAAATTGCAAACTGTAGTCGCGCATTTGCTATTGAATCTAGATGATTTGTGATCAGTAACTTGCAGCAACAATTATTCAGCTTCACATGTTGACAGAGCAACGGAGGTCTGCTTCTTACACTGCCAGGTGACTAACCGTCTCCTAAAGAACTGACATCCTGCTGATGTTGACTTGTAATTCATTTTGCAACCTCCATAATCCGAGTCACTATACGCTATAAGCTCAAAGTCATCGTCATGAGGATACCAGAACCCGAGTGTTGGAGTACCCTTCAGATAACGAAAAATTCTTTTGACGGTGATGAGATGGTTTACTTTTGGTATCGCCTGATATCTGGAACAAAGACATGTCGCGTACATGATATCAGGTCGTGAGGCTGTGAGATACATGAGAGATCTGATCATTCCTCTGTACATGGTGGCATCGACCAGATCACTATTTTCGTCGGGTGCCACATCATGGTTTGTGGCAAGTGGAGTTCCAGCTGCAGAATCATTCTCCATATCAAACCGACTGAGGATATCACCTACATACTTGGTCTGATGTAGGAATATTCCCATTGGTGTCTGATCCACCTGTAACCCGAGAAAAACTTCATATCCCCCATGGCACTCATCTCAAATTCCGCTTTCATTACAGATACAAATTCCTTACATAACTCTTCGTTTTTGGAACCGAAGATTATGTCATCAACATAAATCTGTACAAGCAGTAAGTCGTCATCTTTTTCTTTGATGAACAGTATACAGTCAATAACTCCCCTGCGAAAACCATGTTTCACTAGATGAGTTGAGAGTTTCTCATACCATGCTCTAGGGGCTTGATGGAGCCCGTAGAGAGCCTTATCCAGCTTGTAAACTCTGTCCCGATGATAAGGATCCTCAAATCCTTCGGGTTGACTGACATAAACTGTCTCATGGATTTCACCATGAAGGAACACACTCTTGACATCTAGTTGACAGACTTTGATCTTCATGTAAGATGCATAGGCTAGAAAAATACGTATTGCTTCCATCCTTGCCACTAGTGCAAACACTTCATTGTAATCTATGACTTTGACTTGTCGAAATCCTTGAACTACAAGTCGGGTCTTATTCCTAATTATTAACCCTTGGTCATCTTTCTTGCATTTCAGTACCCATTTAGTGCCAATCACCTTAGCACCTTTTGGTTTCTCCATAAGGGTCCATACTCCTAATTTCATGAACTATAGGAGTTCTTATTGCATTGCACTGACCCAGGCCACATCGTTTAAGGCTTCACTCACATATTTTGGCTCGAATTGAGACACAAAACATCGATATGCACCATCGTGAAGATATCCCTTTTCCATTACCGAGGCATAACCAGCTGTGTATAGCTGATTTCTGGTCTGTACACCAGATCGAACATCCCCAATGACATTGTCCAAGGGATGATAAACATTTATCCGTGATTCGGGAGTTGTTGGAACAACCACCTCATTATCTAGATTGTGGAACTCAGGTTCAGGATCTGTAGCTGTTGGAGTATGAGGTTTCGAAATGTTAGAGGCATCATGATTTGAAGCTTGTGTACTTTAATTGGTAGGAACCTGTTCCTCCTAGTCCTCATTACCCGTTTCAACTACCTCATCATCAGATGAAGACTCACTCACTTCAAGGTCTCCCCCTGAAGAGTTAAAGGAATCATCTAATGGACCTGTTAATGTCGAGTCTGGTGGAGGAGTGTTAAGAGCATCGTACATCATTC
>BJCM01036211.1:0-12092 GCA_018326385.1 Flaveria bidentis | reverse complement strand
GGCAGTGTAAGAAGCAGACCTCCGTTGCTCTGTCAACATGTGAAGCTGAATACGTTGCTGCTACAAGTTATTGTTCACAAATCATCTAGATTCAACAGCAAATGCATGACTACGATTTGAAATTCTCTAACACTGCTATATTTGTTGATAATTCTGTTGCTATCGCCGTAACATAATATCCAGTCCAATATTCTAAAACTAAACACATCGGGATTAAATATCACTTTATACGTGATTGTTTTGAAAAGTATTTAATCGATGTGGTTAAAATTAATACGGACTTTCAACGCGCCGACCTCTATACAAAAGATTTTGATAAACCGAGATTTTTATATCTGTTAGAGGTCAACGGCATGAAAAAGAAATGTGAAGTGATTCCAGAAGACGAAAATCCATAGTCCGACGAGTAGAGTTATTTTTTTTATTTATTATTTTATTATTTTTTCGTCATTTATTTTATTTTTATTTTTTTGCCTATAAAATCCAAAAACTCAAAAATATTTTTGGTTTTAGAATTGTATGGGGAGAATAGGTTAGATTAGTATTAATTAGTCGTTTTATTTAATTACTTAAAAAAACGAGGGAGGAAGACAGCTTAGCTAGAAGGAAAGAAATTAATTCGGTGATACTGATTCAACGAATATTGAAAATGATAGTACACAGGGAACAGATTATTTGGGACTTCAAAAGTTTACCTGTTTAAGATGCGAAAGTTAAAATTTAAGTCTGAAAGTCTAAGCAAAAAAAAAAAGGAAAAATGACAGCAAAACTAGTAGGCTACCAAGGTAACATAGAGAAAGTAGACCTAGAGGCTGTTAGTTCATTATATGATGTGTCAGTAGATTCAACACAATAGACAAATAGACCTCATTGGTGGTTCCAATTACAAACTAAGTTGTTCAACCTTCTGTGGGTTCCCATCTTATCACTGGTTAACACAATCAACACCGTTCCAATAAGGGGTGAAGAGCAATATAAACGCCACATATGTGTGCGGACGACCATAAAATATGAGCAAAGCACATGAAAATTGCATAAAGCAATCTAGCTAATAACTTATGTTGTTGGTATGATATGTGCAAAAAGAAAATTAATTGCTCAAACAAGAAGATAGGTTGTATGCCTCTCTGCTGTGTGGTGGCACTGACTTGAGGATAAGCATAACCTAAATATTCTAGAATTCATTGTTGTTTGCGCCTCTCTGCTGTGCGATGGCACTGACCTGAGGCTTAGCATCTCTTTGAAAGCTCTTAGAATAGTCTCTTCTTGAAATAAACCCGTAGACCGCTCAAAAATCTTCTGAGGAACGTTGATTACCATATAAGTGTGGGAACCACAAAAGCTTGTTGAAATAATTAAACCTTAACTCATCACCAGTGTGTGTCAAAAGTCTGTGTATGGATTTAAGAGGACAAGTATACTGACAATCATCATGAGCTGTAGTTCTTGAAAGTCAAAATCATTATGTGCATCTTGTAGCTCTAGTATGATTTCCTAAAATTGCTATTGACTATTAGTGAAAACAAGGATCAAGCATCAAAATCATTTATTAAAATGTTCCAAGTGAATCTGATATACCTGTATGATTCCAAAATAAATCGTAGCAGAAATGATAAACTAGAATTAAAGCAGTGCTGTCCAGGAAGTAAAATCAATTAAAATTACTCTAATAGGTTTAAAATCCATCTCCAATCAAAAATACAAAATTATGTCCTGATTTGTTTGTAAATTTTCTAGTTGCTTTATTTTTTCATTTTAGTCATTTAGTAGATAAAAGTCGGACTAGGCATCGAGACTTCACCTGTGAATCACTCACTCAAAAGGGTCATGTCTAAAGTGACCAAAACATTCAAAATTAAAATGGGTCACGTCTAAGGTGACAAATTTGTTTTAAGTAAAAGGATCACGTCTGAGGTGATCAACAAGTTTTTAAATTTAAAAAGATCATGTCTGAGATGATCATTGATGATAACGTTTTATCTATTGTTAAAAGGATAAGGGTTTGAGTGTGCATAATGTCAAATTGACAAGTAAGAGTCATTCGCACGACTGGACCTTAAGTATGGACCAGTCACACGAATGGGGCATGAGTATGAACCATTCACACGATTGGATCACAAGAATGAACCAATCACACAAATGGAGGTGACCGAATGAGTCAGTCGCACGACTGAAACCTAGTCGCACGACTAAAGGTGACCGACTGAGCCAATCGCACGACTAAGCTCCAATCGCACGAATGAAGAGTGCGAATGGATCCAGTCGCCCGACTGAAGACAGAATTAGTATAAATAGGGCTAAAGTTGGTCACATATCTTCATCACCCTTCAATCGCCCTAAAATTTCCTGAATGCAACGACACTCTGCCAAAATTTGATTAAGTCAATTTCTAACCACTATAGTGTTACTGACATGTTTTCACATCATCTGCAGGTAATGAGCGATCGAACTCACACATAATGCGCGGTGAAAACAAACCTCAACAGGCCCAAATTGTTTAAAATCAAGAAATACATAATAACCAACTAACAGACCATATAAATGTGCAAATTGGTTAAAATTAAAGACATACTATGACAATTAGGGTTCCTGCGAGTCTAAAGAGTCTAAACACAACGTTTAACTTCCAGTTTTGACCTAGATTCAGGGTTAAAGTATCGAACAGATAGGTATGCTACTCATCACTCCGAATGAACTTCAATCGCACGATTGAAATGGGTGAATGACTCAATGGCCGAATGAACTAGGCGTATGAGCACAATCGCACGATTGAACTCAGCTGCATGCTCAGTCACCCGATTGAACTCAGCCACATGCTCAGTCGTCCGATTGAACCCAGCCGCATACTCAGTCGCCCGATTGAAGTCAGTAACCTGATTGAAGTTAGTCGCATACTCAATCAACCGACTGAACTCAGTCGTATGGTTCAATCGCACGATTGAACCATACTGATTTCAAAAAAGTTTAAGTTTCAAGTATTTATGTTATGGATTAATTTAATGTTTATATGTCTTATGTTAAAGAAACATGGCAGAAATGTGGACTATGAACACCAAGCACAACATCTGTGCCCACCTTGATCCTTCATCCCGAAACGCTACTGAGTTCTCAAGGATTATAGCTTTTCTACGCCGATCACGGATCTTCCAGGCTATCTCGACTCCGTGCACACCTTACTGGTCCATTTAGCAGTCTTTCTGGGTGAGTGCCAGGGTAGATAGATCAGTTGAGCCCCATTATATACGGAGCTCTATCTTGGGTCAAGAGATAGTGATCACCTAGGAGGAATTGAGACGGGTCTTAGGTTTGGGTGAGGATGGAAGCCACCCAACTAAGTTACATCCCCTGACTATCCAGGGATGCTTCATGAGGATCAAGTACGTCGGCGACTTAAATGCCGGGGTGCTGAACAAGAGTGACATGTGCCCTCAATTTAAGTATTTGGAACATGTGATCCTGAAGTGCATAGCCTCCAGGTGTGGAGGATTTGACGACCTCTTCGACCAAATCTAGAATGCATACATTGCACTAGTACTGAACCATCCGTTCAGTTTCTCCTGCATGATCTTCTCCTATCTGATCGAGAACATAGAGGCCAAAGGCAAGGAAGCCTTCTACATGTACCCCTGATTCCTGCAGATGATCATTGACGAGAAGCTTCCTTTGCTGCCTAAGGAGAGTCATGATGCAGTTACTCTTGAGGTTATGGATGACACCACCCTCGGGAGGATGAAGGTCTACCAGGGCAAGCAGGTGAAGCCCCCGGTGAGGAGGTTGTTCGGCCATCTAGCCAATGCAGAGTATGTGGTGTCAGCTAGGAGGAAGTGGCGCCATGACGAGAGTGATTCTGATGTTGAGTAGATTGCTCTACCCTCCGATGATTATGACGGTGATGACCAGGATGATGATCATGGAGGTGATGGTCAGGGTGGACCCGAGTATGCTCCCATTCATCTTGGTTTCCAGATAGAGGAGGAGGAGGAGTCTGATAAGGAGCCTCTTGTGTGAACGGTGGGGAGCCAGGTTGTAGCCACTGAAAGAGGGCTCAAGGCGGTTGGTGGACGCCAGGGTGAGTCCGGGGATGCTGCTACTACTAATCCATCTTATACCCCGGACCAGCCTAGTAGCCAAGGGGGAGCCTCTGTGCCTAAAGGCTCTAGGAAGAAGAGGATGGCTCACCTTTATGGCAAAAAGGGTAAGAGGCCACGATTTTCATTGACCACATCTACTTCCACTATTGCCACAACCACCACCACTACTGCCACAACCACTACCACTACTGCCATAGCCAGCACCACTACCACCACCACCACATCTCCCACATCCACCACAGCTACCACCACCACTACCACACCACCTATCACTACCACACCTCCAACCACCGCTCCTATAGCCAACCCTTCACCATCCACTCATATCCCACCACCCATATTCACCACAGCCACCACCACTACCACCAGCCACCAAGCAGGACCATCAACCCACACCACCTTCACTACAGGACCCACTCTACCCTCCATTGGGGTAGAGGAACAGCTAGTAGCACTAAACAAGATGCTGCTAAAGTTGTTAGTTGCCGATGAAGAATAAGCTGCTCAATTACGTTAGCTTGTGGAGCTAAATGCTACCCAAGCATAGCAGATTGCCTAGCAAACACAACAAATTTCCCAACTCCAGGAGCGCAATGACCAATCAGTAAAGAGGATTGAGGAGTTGGACGCCTCAAACATGTCTATCATGCTCAAACGGAAGGGATCTAAATATGAGCCTCTAAAGATTAGAGAGGGTGATGTTGATGGTAATGAAGATGATGATGATGGTGATGATGATAAGACTAATGATGAATAGGACAGTGATGCTAAAGGGACAAAGGAAAAGAAGGGCGGAGACGATGATGAAGAAGGGAATGCAGCTGCATCAGCATATGCTTAGGGTCAAGAAAGGAGAACCAAGAGAACCCAATACCAAGGAGCATCATCCTCTGCCCCTCCAGCTGAGAAGCCGGCACTACAAGACAAAAGTAATGCTTAGATGTTTATGTATTTGGAAACTTTTATACTTGAATCTTGTATTTAAATTCCGTAATTAATGTTTATATATCTTTATTAAATGTTTGTTTGTCTTGATTATTTACTAATTGTTGATGTCTTACATGTTTAAATCAAGCAGATCAAACATCTCAGCAAGATGAATATGATGTTGATCCCCTACAGCAAATCAAGTCTCAATTCATAATGATTATTGATTTGCAAAGGATTGTCAGAAGGTTGGTGAGTTACACTCCCGAAGAAGGAGAAATCATTCACGACCTTACTGATGAGCAGCTTGCTGAGATGTTCTGGCTAAATCCAGACGAGATTGTCAAAGATACGCCTACTTTTGATGTTACCAGTGACGATGAGCTCAACGATGTGGATGAAATAGAAGTTGAGGATGTCACAGCAGACTACTATCCAGAGTACACTAACCGAGAGGGCAATGTGATCCCGAATTTGGGTGACACTCTCGGCAGTGATACGTTTGAAAAATTGGATGAGTTGGAAAAGGAGATTGAAAAGAATGAAAGCCAAGCCCAAGCCTCAGACGCTGATGTTGATATCAAGAAGGCTGAATGGGCGGCTTGTTTTGCCGAGATACGAGCCCAACGCACTACACAAAAGCAAAATGCCTACACCAAGCTATACAAGGTCAAGAAACATCTAAAGGTGTCAAGGAAGATTATTGCATGGACGTATTTTGAAGATCTTAACGTGTATGCAGTTAAGAGGGAAAATGGTATAGAGTACTTTAGATTCCCACACGATCTGAAGACTCTCCCTGGTTTTGAGCTCAACCAGCTGGCGCGTCTAAAATTGTTATATGCTGATCCGAGGAATATGTCAGGCTGGTTTGAAGCTGCACTAGGAAAAGAATACCACACCAAATGGGTAAACTTCAGACCTCAACAACCGAAGAGGTACATCAGAAGGTGAAACAGTCATAGTCTTACAGAATGGTGGTATTACGAAGACCAACACCATCACCATAGAATGGTGGTATTACGAAGACCAACACCATCAGAAGGTGAGAGTCATACGATTGAGGGTCCATATGAAGACCTCAACAAGAACCTATTTGGTTTATGTGAAGGATGCGGAAACACAAACACCATAGCTGTCTGATGTCCCGGTTGTGTGTGACTTTCCAGATGTGTTTCCTGAAGACTTACCAAGAGTGCCACTTGACCGTAAAATCGAATTCTAGATTGACTTGGTACCAGGTGCCCAACCTGTTGCCAAGGCACCATATCGATTGGCTCTTACTGAGATGAAAGAATTGATAAAGCAATTGCAAGAGCTGCTTGATAAGGGTTTTATTAAACCGTGTATCTCTCCCTGGAGTGCTCCGGTCTTATTCATGAAAAAGAAAGACGATAGTATGAGGATGTGCATAGACTACCATGAGCTGAATAAGTTGATGATAGAGAACTGATACCCCTTATCGAGAATTGATGATTTGTTTGATCAGCTCCAAGGTGCTAGTTGGTTCTCAAGGATAGATCTTTGATCGGGCTACCATCAGTTAAGGGTGAAAGAGCAGGATGTCCTTAAAACAGCTTTTCGCACACGTTATGGTCACTACGAGTTCCTTGTTATGTCATTTGGTTTGACCAACGTGCCAGCTGCTTTTATGGATTTGATGAACCGAGTGTGTCAACCGATGTGGGAAAAATTGGTGATTGTTTTTATCGATGAAATCCTGATTTATTCTAAGAGTAGAGAGGAGCATGCCGGTCACATTCAAGAGGTGATGGAGACATTGAGAAAGGAAAAGTTGTATGCTAAATTCTCCAAATCCCTATTCTTGTTGGGCGAGGTCCAATTCTTGGGTCATGTGGTGAATCCCGACGGGATTATGGTGGACCCAGCAAAGGTGGAGGTGGTAATGCAATGGAAGTCTCCAAAGACGCCATCTGAGAATCGTAGTTTCTTGGGTTTGACGGGCTACTACAGGAGGTTCATTCAAGACTTCTCTAAGATCGCTTCTCCATTGACCAAGTTGACCCAAAAGGATGTGAAGTTCGTATGGGGTCAAGCTCAAGAGAAGGCGTTCGGGGAATTGAAAGCGAGGTTGGGTCAAGCTCATGTTTTGTCATTTCCCGATGGAAGTGAAAATCTGGTGGTTTATTCTGATGCTTCCAACTCGGGGTTGGGTTGTGTGTTAATGCAGAGGGGAAACGTTATAGCCTATGCATCTCGACAGTTAAAGGTTCATAAGGTCAGCTACCCTACTTATGACTCGGAGCTAGCAGCCGTGGTCTTTGCGTTAAAGATTTGGAGGCACTACCTTTACAGGACAAAGTGTACCATATTCACTGACCACGAGAGCCTAAAGTACTTCTTTGAGCAGAAGGACCTGAACATGAGATAGAGACGATGGTTGGAGCTCATAAAGGACTATGATTGCGAGATCCATTACCATCCGGACAAAGCCAATGTGGTGGCGGATTCCCTTAGCCGGAAGAGAGACCCGAACCGATTCGGGTGAAAGCATACCAGTTGATCATGACCTCTGATGTGATGAAGCTAGTCAAAGAGTTTCAAGATGAGGCATTGAAAGAAGATCATCTTAACTCTGAAAAATGAGAGGTCTGGTTGCGGAATTGGGTGAAAACACACTTGGTATTAGAACCCGATTTGGATGAGTGTGGATTCCTCGTTTTGGGGATCTATGCCTGCAGATCATGGATGAAGCTCACAAGACTCGATACTCTATTCATCCTGGTGCTACAAAGATGTACCAAGATATGAAGAAATATTATTGGTGGCCAAGTATGAAGTGTGATGTTCTGGAGTATGTGAGTAAGTGCCTTAGTTGCTTACAAGTGAAGGCCGAGCATCAGAAGCCATATGGGAGGATCCAACCTTTGGATATACCAGAATGGAAGTGGGAGCACATCACCATGGATTTTATTACGAAGCTGCCACGTACCCCGAAAGGGTATGATGCCATATGGGTGATAGTTGACCGTTTCACGAAGAGTGCTCACTTCCTACCGATCCACAAGACATATTCATCTGAGAGGTTGGCAGATCTTTTCATTAAGGAGATTGTAACTCGTCATGGTGTACCAGTGTCTATTGTGTCTGATCGTGACACCCGGTTTACATTAAAATTTTGGAAGAAATTCCAAGATGCTATGGGGACGAGGTTACACATTAGCATGGCTTATCATCCCCAAACTGATGGTCAATCAGAGAGGACCATTCAGACATTAGAGGACATGCTTCGGACATGTGTTATCAATTTTGGAGGGAGTTAGGATGGCCACTTCCCGTTAGCTGAGTTCTCATATAACAACAGTTATCATGCCAACATTGGTATTCCCCCTTATGAGATGCTATATGGTAGGAGATGCCGAACACCTGTGTGTTGGGGTGATATTGGTCAGAAAGAGTTAGGAAGCGTCGAGGTAATCGAGGCTACGACTAAGAAGCTTGAAAAGATCAAAGCCTTCATGAAGGCAGCCAAAGATAGACAGAAGTCGTATGCTGATAAACAACGTAGACCGATTGAGTTCCAGGTGGGTGTCAGCGTTATGTTGAAGGTCTCACCTTGGAAGGGTATCATTCGGTTTAGAAAGCGGGGCAAGTTGAGCCCAAGATACATAGGCCCTTTCCGAATCATTGCACGAGTAGGAGAGGTGGCCTATAGATTAGAGTTACCGGATGAGTTAAGTGAAATTCACTCGACATTCCATGTATCTCATCTGAGAAAGTGTCTAGCAGATGAGGATATGATTGTTCCATTGGAGCATATCGAAGTAGATGAACGGCTCGATTATGTGGAGCAACCAGTGGTGATCATTGATCGAAAAGAGAAGAGACTGAGGAATAAAGTTGTCCCACTTGTGCGTGTACAGTGGAAGCACAGAAAGGGATCCGAGTCTATGTAGGAGACTAAAGAAGAGATGAGACAACATTACCCACGTTTGTTCTAGGGATAACAGGTTTCGGGGACAAAACCTATTTAAGGGGGGTGGACTTGTAATGCCCGGTTATTTCCCTTGAAGCCAAAGAAAGAAGAAAAAGAGAAAGAAAAGAAATAAAGCCCAAAGTCGAGGGACCAAACTTGCTAAAATGGGAGAAGGTTTAGAAGAGTAGGGGATTAAGAGGGGAGGGCAGTCCACACCCTCCCTCATACTCACAAATTTCGGTCAAGAGAGAAGAGAGGGAGAAAAAGGGGTTTCGAGCTTCGGTTTCATGGATTCAAGAGTGAAAGTTGAGGTGTAGCGGGTTAGATTAAAACTCAACTCGACGGTGTTGTTTGTGTGAGTTCTAGGACCCTTCTTTTACATGTTTTCAATTGATTTGGGGCTGGAGCACATAGTAAAACCTGTTTTTGAAGTGTGTGCGTTGAATCCGTGTGTATGAGTTTGTGTGTGATTCGAATGGGTTTTGATTTCGGGCTTGTGTGTACTTGAATGGTGTTGTGGTATGTGTTTCTAAGTAATAGGATGGTTGATTTGAGCTTAGAATAGGTTTGGGAAGGCTTGGAGGCTGAAAATGGCAGATTGGGTTCGGGATGAAACTGAATTCTGCATCAGCTAGGGCTAGACGACCGAATGACATACGACTGGAGGTCATGCGACCAAAAGGAATGCGACTGAAGTCCATGTGCATGGGTACCATGCGACTGAGGTCCATACGCATGTGAGTCGCGCGACTGAGGTCCATACGCATGTGAGTCGTGCGACTGAGGTTCATTCGCATGAGTGTCATACGACTGAGGGTCCATACGCCTAGGTACTCATCTGGATTAGTGCCCATCCGCAGTAGTGCTCATACGCATTAGTTCCCATCCGCATTAGGTCCATTCGCATAGGGTCCATTTGCCTGATGTCCATTCGCTTAAGTGTTCAGTCGCGTGGGAGGTCATGCGACTGAAGGGTGTCCATACGCCCAAGTAGGGCTTGTGCCCGAAAGAGCATAGTTTAACCTTCTGACTTTCGGGGAGATGCGTAGAGGTAGGCTTTGACTTGGGAGGTTCCCGGGGGCTCATGTAAGCTGACTTTTGAGGACATAGGCGTTATGATAGGCATGAATGATAATGTATGTTTATGTATGATGGTATGTATGATGGTATGTATGATGTATGTTATGTATGTATGATGGTGCCGTGTATGGCGATGTTTGAATATTTATGTTGATGTTCCTTGATATGTGCGATTATTTTCCCATGGCTTTACGTTGTATGTGAATGAAATGAAAAGTATTATGTAACGTAATGTGGAAGATAATGAAAAGAGGAACGAAATGAAAGAATGCATGCATTAATGAATAAATGAAAGTAAGAAAGGCTTGCAAGCAGATGTATGGAGGTTCACACCTAATGAAGGGTGTTAGCTCAACCATGTGAGGGTTAGCTACCCCGGAAGGATGCACACTTGGGCTTAATCCATGTGATTAAGCGTATGTATGGAGGTTCACACCTAATGAAGGGTGTTAGCTCAACTGTGTGCGGGTTAATTACCCTAGAAGGATGCACACTGGGGTTCAATCCTTGCGACTGACCATATGTTTGGGATCCTTGCCGCTTAGCCTAGGTACTAGAGTCAGCTTCGTGCATAATGTTCGGGGTCTATGAAAGACCTCAGGCCCAGTACTGGCTTTATGCATGATGGTGATGTGAAGCACATGGCAATGTTCCGAATGAAAGTAAAGATTTAATGACGAATTAACGGATTCAATCAAACGAATAATGAAGATAATAAATATACTATCTATGTGTATGTATAGTGCATGATCACGTAGGAAAGTAATGAACGGTTTTAAACGAAAGATAAAGTATGTTTTATTTTAAAACTAGAACTCACTCAGCAATGCTGACTTTTATGTGTTTCCAGTTGGTAGGTAAGGTTGCTGAGGATGGCACGGGGTGGCTACTTAGCTCTTTGGATGGCATCCATTTTTATAATGCTTTTGTGATGTAATGCAACATGTATTTTGTGACTTGATAACGATGTATTGTTTTGCAAAAGCTTTTATAACGAAATGAGATTTCTATTTAAATGTTTCGCTGCGATGTTTTGTGAAGTATAAATGTAAATATATGTTTTATGTGCAATGATTGATCAGCTGTAAGCATCCCGGGAACGGGGCCTTACAAAAACCGAATATAAACATCCAATTTCAAAGCCAAATGATCCCAACCAATTCACTAACGCATTTCAAACTCAATTATGATCTTTAATTGAGATTAAACAACTATTATGAACTCCAAAAAAGTCGAGTAACCATTGCGTTCATTAAACAAGCCTTTCGAGCATTAATTCATAATTATAATCTAATTTTAACAGCCTAAACAATCATCTAACAAATCTTAATCATTTGCAACTCTCAATTTCTCTTGAAACAAACAAAAACATAGAACTCGATTAGCATCTTCGTCACGAACCATAGCTAGTCGAACCCAACCTTTTCCACAATCTCACCCTCAATTAATAGAGGGCTTTCGTTCATTAAGTTCATTAGAAGCTACTTGTACAACGAATTTGATTATCATCATCGTTTGGGTATCGAATCAGTGCTAAGAAGTCGCGACCTGTTCCTCTACCTGTTCATTATCGAATCTATCTCCAACCGGGTAATTAAACATGGTTATACACTCGATTTCATGTGGGGAACAAAAGCCCTATGTTTGCTTTCATTATCAACAACAAATTTTGGTTGATTTGGTTCCACCCGATTCTAGGGTTCTTGATTTAGGGGAAATCATTAGGGATCTGTTCTTTTAAACTTTAAAACCCAACTCTTAACACGGCCTTGGCCCTGGTTCACTAGTTAAGACACTGCCCTCTTAAACATGAGGTCCCGGGTTCGAACCCGGGCACCCTCATGTTTTACTTTTAAAGGCTTTTTAGCCTAAAACTAATTCCAGGACAATTTTAAAATGTATAAAATTTATTTTTATAAATTCCAAATATTTTCAAAAGCTTCCAAAGATTTTCTGTTATTTTTCTAAGTTTAAATAAAAATATTTTTTTGATAAAACATTTTAGCAAAGCTTGTTTGAATAATTTTTAATAAAATGGATTGAAAATAATAATTAGT
>BJCM01036181.1:1132-26485 GCA_018326385.1 Flaveria bidentis | reverse complement strand
ATAATTATATGTCAAGGATTATGATTAGACTAGATAGCAATTTACCATAATTAGCTACATGTATTCTATATAAGAGATCCTTGTTCTTCATTGTAATCATCAATACAATATACAATTTCAATACCAAAGTTTGATTTGGTATCAGAGCTGGTCGACCAAGCTCTTCTTTTTTTCTTCCCTGTCGAATTCCTACTCATTCCAACCTAATCGGCTCAAAATGGCCATCACTGCCTTCACCACCGAACACAAAACCAACCACAATTCTCACAAGTTTGGCTTCAAACTAAGCCCACCAACTATGGTTTCTGGAAAACAATGATCCAACCATTCCTAATTACCAATGACCTTTTTGGCTATATCGATGGATCTATTCCCTGTCCATCCAAAACAGTTGTTGTCGCCCCATCTACTGCTGATAGCAACCCCACAACTAACCTCAACCCTGAATTTTCAGCATGGATCTCCAATGATGCCCATATTCGGATGCTGCTTCTTTCCACGATTTCCGAAGCCTCTTTCAAGCATGTACAAGGTAATACTTCTCGCGAACTCTGGCTTGCTTTGGAACGTGCTTATGCGCCACACACATCTTCACGAGAATACACTTTGAAAACCCAACTGCTCAAGATAGAGATGAAGCCAGAAAAAACGTCTTCTGATTACCTTACACGTGTACAAGATTATTCGGATGCTTTAACCAATATCAGTGAGCCCATGAAAGAAAAGGATGTCGTGATGCTAGCCATTTCAGGACTTTGGGAGGAATACAACTCTCTGAAACCCACCTTAATCTCTCGACAACCTTCTGTTACTCTTTTTGAGCTTCCTAGCCTACTTGCTGATCCCGAATACATGGTTAAAAAGACTGAACCTATTGCGTCGGCAACCCAGGCCTTCATGGCTACAAGCATTCGTGAGTCACCGAGCCTGCAACTTCCAACCGACAACATTCAGTCTCTTCAACAATTACTGTCCCAGTTAGGCCTTACTTTACAACCTACACAACAACCAAATCAGGCCTTAATCCCACCTGTGGTTCCTACAACCGACGTGGGCGTGCATGATACAACATCAACAATCAAAACAGTCTCCCGATTACTCCTACCACATGTAATACTTCTAGATTTGCTTGGGCATCTAATCAAAATACAGTCTCCGGTTCTTGCAATAGGTGTGACATTGGACACATTCCTTCACTATACCGTGATCCAGCAATAATTCATCCACCAAGACTAGCCCCTCAAGTGAATTTTGCTGACCAACACTCACAAGCATCTTCATCATCATGGCTGCCGGACACGGGTGCAAGTAGTCACGTGTCACCTGATCTCTATGGCTTTGATGAATCTGAACCATATCATGGTAAGAATTCCCTAATTGTTGGTAATGGCAAGAGTTTACCCATCTTTCATATTGCTTCTGCCACCTTTCATTCGAAAAATAAAACTCTTTCTCTTAACAAAGTTCTTCTTGTTCCACAAAATAAAAGAAATCTTCTTTCTGTACAACGTTTTTGTCAAGACAATAATGCATTCTTTGAATTTCACTCGACCTTTTTTTTGTGTGAAGGATACAGCTACCCACAATATCCTCCTCATGGGTCCAAGTAAATATGGTTTCTATTCCTTCAACCTACCAAAGTTTCATCCTGTTCCACCTATTGCCTTTTCCTCTGTTCGAGCGTCCACTACAACTTGGCATCAAAGACTTGGACATCCTCATTTGCAGATGTTAAAGTCAATGATTTCAAATCAAGATCTTCCTGTTACACTTATATGTGGTTGTTTCCCATAAAACACAAATCTGATGTTTTTAGCACCTTCAAACACCTTCATCAAATGGCTGAAAGACAATTTCAAACAAAACTCAAAGCTGTTCAAACTGATGGAGGGGGAGAATTCCAAAAATTATCCTCTCTCTTCACATCTTTTGGAATTATGCATCGCTATTCGTGTCCTCATACAAGCGAACAAGATGATTTTGTTGAAAGACGACACTGTCATGTGGTTGAGACCGGTCTCACTCTATTGGCACAATCTGGTCTTCCAAAGCGTTTTTGTAATTTTGCCTTTGAAACCGCCACATACTTGATAAATCGAATGCCATCTCGCACCTCTTTAAACATCTCACCATTTGAGCATCTCTATAAACGCAAACCCGATCTATCCTTCCTTCATGTTTTTGGGTGCCAATGCTTTCCTCATCTTCGTCCCTATAACTCACACAAGATGGATTTTTGGTCTCTACCATGCGTCTTTATAGGGTATAGCTTGTCTCATTCAGGGTACTATTGGCCTCGATCCCATCACCAATCGTATCTATGTTGCCAGACATGTACGGTTTAGTGAGACCCACTTTCCTTTTCTCCACTCCATATCCTCTATCTCCCCCCTCCTCTCCCGATACATACTTCTCATCCTATCCATCCAATGTACACCACCCAACCAACCCACCACACCACCACCACAACCATCTAACTCAAACAACCCTACCGACCCATCCTCCAGTACCCAAAACCAAACCTCCTCCTTGGTAAACTCCATGTCCAATTCAACAAACCAAACCTCCAGCCCAAACAACCAAAACAACCCACAAACAAGTGTGCCCATTAATCCATCACCACCTATCTCCCCACCTCCTTCTCCGCCCCAACCAAACCAAACATCCTCTTCTTCGCCACCCCTACAATATACCTACAGTCGAAGACGAACCACTCACCCACAACCTTCCAATTCAATCGGTAATGAACCCCGTCCACGACATGAAAATCTTCGTCCAAATCCAAAGAAAAGGTCTCTTTATAATGCCACGGCCTTTCACACTGCCATAACCTCAAATTCCAGTGAACCTTCTTCGTTTGTTGTTGCCAACAAAGTCCTCACTGGCGTGCGGCCATGACAGAGGAGTTCAAAGCCTTAACGAGAAACGACACATGGATTTTAGTACCACCCGTTCCTAATGCTAGTGTTGTTGATTGTAAGTGGGTGTATAGGTAAAGCATGATAAGAAAGGTAACATTAAATGCTCCAAAGCTCGTTTGGTAGCAAAAGGATTCAAACAACAGCCTGGAATTGATTATCACAAGACGTTCAGTCCAGTGGTCAAATCAACCACCATTTGGAATTGATTATCACGAGACGTTCAGTCCAGTGGTCAAATCAACCACCATTCGTGTGGTTCTGTCCCTAGCTGTCACAAGGCAATGGCCTCTTAGACAACTTGATGTACAAAATGCCTTTCTCCACGGTGATCTTAAAGAAACAGTCTATTTAAGACATCCACCGGGCTTCATTGATCCACAAAAACCAAATCATTGGTGTTTACTTCAAAAATCATTATATGGTCTTAAACAAGCTTCGAGGGCTTGGTTCAATCGCCTCTCGGTAGTACTACTACAACTTGGGTTTCACGGGTCTAAAACCGATCCCTCTTTGTTTATCTACTCAAACAATGGTTCCATGATGTATATGCTTGTTTATTTAGATGATATAATTCTAACCGGCAACAATCCCGGACTCATTGATCGTACTATTCAGCGGTTTAGCAGCACCTTTGCCATCCAAGACATGGGTCGGCTGTCCTACTTTCTAGGTATTGAAGTTCTGCCAAAGGGAAATGATTTGCTTCTTTCTCAACAGAAATACATTAATGATCTTATTGCAAAAGCAGGCCTTTCTCAATCCAAACCTGTTGACTCTCCGATGAATCCCAGCAGCAACTTGGCCCTTGATGACAGTCCTCAGTTTGATGATCCTGTCAAATTCAGACAAACCGTTGGAGCTCTACAATATCTCACTCTTTCCAGACCGGACATCACCTTTGCGGTTAACAAAGTTTGTCAATTTATGCATTCTCCAACAGAAAATCACCGGTCTGTAGTGAAAAGATTCCTTCGGTACCTACATGGAACATCTCAATACGACTTGCTGATCAAACAAAATTCAGCCCATGCTATCCATGCATACACAGATGCCCAAGTCCCGACTATCACAGCCTTTTCCGATGCAGACTGGATTGGCTCTCTTCATGACCGTCGATCCACCGGGGGTTATGCCATCTACCTTGGATCCAATCTCATCTCATGGCGTGCTCGTAAACAGCGCACTGTCTCTCGGTCATCAACAGAAGCCGAATATAAAGCCTTAGCTGATACTGTTGCTGAGCTAACATGGCTTGAAGCTCTTCTGAAAGAACTTCACATTTCTATGACATCTACTCCTATCTTATGGTACCCATTATTCCATGCTCGGACAAAAGTCACAAAACACATGGAGATAGACTTTCATTTTGTCAGAGAAAAAGTTGCTCAAAAAAAGCTCTCAATTCAGTTCATTAAAACAGATGATCAGATTGCAGATATATTCACAAAACCTCTATCCTCACAACGATTCCAACTTATCAGATCCAAGCTACAGGTCGCTCCCCGACCTTAGCTTGAGGGGGAATATTAGAACATAATTTTAGGGTTTATATATGTCAATGATTATAATTATATGTCAAGGATTATGATTAGACTAGATAGCAATATACCATAATTAGCTACATGTATTCTATTTAAGAGATCCTTGTTCTTCATTGTAATCATCAATACAATATACAATTTCAATACCAAAGTTTGATTAACTATAGCATACATGAAAACATAGCACCTATGATATTTTATTGTCTCTTTCAAGCATGGTATTCCATCAGAGTACAACTCATATTAATGTAGAACACCATTCTTTTGTACAAGCAGAACACAAAAGATAGTTACTAGGATTTGGTAGAGGTATGGAGAGAATTGCTTAATGCCATAGATACCATCATCACTTAATTTGTTGTTTAATTAAGGTTTTAATAAACACAGCCCTTAGCACTATATAAGTTAAAAAAGCTTTTCCATTTTCTGAACTTCTAGTAATCATGTCTCAGAAAGAGGAACACTTACCGTTTATATGTCTTTTGACAGAGCAATTGTTTTAGAGCATGGAAATCCATCTATGAAGACTCAAATGAAGGCGTTAGCTGCTGCCGAAGGTTTGTCTTTATTTGATCACCAGTATCCTTAGTGGCCACTTATTTTCTCTTGCTTTTAACACGTGCTTTGCACTTTATGCATATCTTTTTTTTTCTTTTTTTATATATGTGCTTTAAAGTTTAAACATTGATGCATACTTGCATAGACTTTGGAAACTAAATGCACGGTTCAAGAATCTTGGAGTCCTAGTTCAACCTATTTTGGTTTCTATTTTTTAAACCATCTTTGATTGTTATCGGTAGGAAAACGATTTCTTTTTGCTACCTACTTGTTAGAGTTCTAATCCACAAAGAAAGCTACCTGGTTCAATTTGGGTGTGTTTGGATTCGGGTTTTGGGAATGACTAATGAGGGAATGGGAATAGGAATATTATTTTATATAAGGTTACCAGGGCAAGATTTAAAACTAGAAATGAGACCCTTCTAACTTATAATTCGCGGTGTTTCTTTAAACCTGTCAAGGGGGCTAAATATGGAAATCTCTTAATTGTCATTCCACTATAATATCAAATCCATATCCTAGTGATTCCTGTCTACCAACCAAGCGCCACCTTTTCGTTTTGGCATTTGACCAGTTTTTGCATCATGCACAACGCTTACTGTATTGGAGATTTCATTTACGATCTATGCTGTTTTTGTTTTACAGATCTGAATAGTATATTAGTATAAAAGTTTGTACTTTGAGGAGTGAAATTCTAATATCAGTGCAGCTTTTGTACTTTGACCAAACTGCCAACTTGATTTTCTAACTTGTTGATTTTTATCATATTACAATCACATTGAGAAGACACACCGGCTTAAATATCTCACCCAAAGCCATAACTTCAACATATCTTATATTTTATTGAATTATGCATTCTTTCTGAAAGATCATCATGCTGTGTTAAAAAGCTTGCATATTTACGTATAGCCAATTAGCATGTGTTAGTGTTTTAATTTTTATGCTTCCTATTGCATTTTCTTCTTTATTTCTTGGTTGCAGTAAATAATGTATGGAGATCTTACAAACAAAAGAAAGAGCCCCCTTTTAAAAAGATGAAAGCTGAACCTTCTTCAGGTAACGGATCTTCTTATGCTATAGTGATGATAATGTATTAATAAGGATGTTCATCATTTGGACAAGCAAATAATCCAATTGGACAATATGGATTGGACCAAATGGTTTAGATTTTTGGATCAGTTTGGACCAAAACTGATTATTATTATGGTTTTGTTTATCATCTTAAGAAGTAAGAACCAAATAGTCCAAACAAACCAGATAATATTTTTATATTTATGTTTTTGCATATATATATTAATATACACCATTATTAACTTAGTACATGTCATATATATTTAATATTTTCTTTAATAAAACTTATTTACTTTTACTGATGAGTCATCATAGTAGGGTCCCTATTTTACCACGATACAGTTTACCCCGATTTGAGTGTCTTGAGCAATATATGAAGGGGGAACTGAACTGTAAAAACGATCCAACCAAATTGTATTTCCGTCCGGTTTGGTACCATTTTTTACGAACGGAAACTGATTGGAATCCACCTACCTGGTTCAGTTGAAGTTTGAACAGATCCAACCAATTGAACACTTGTTATTGTATATCTACAAATTTAAATGATTATTTAAAAGCTACTTTATATATTTGATAATTATTTTTATCTTACTCTTTTTTTTCTGCTCGCATCTATTACAGCAGCAATCCCTCCTAAATCTGGGGGAAAAGCTGGATTTTCCTCATCAACTCCATCCAAAATCAGGGATTCAGTTTCACCACTGATATCTACACCTGAGAAATCTGGTGTTCCGTTGTCCCCTCTTAGAAATAACAACCTTAATAAAGTAAATACAAACAGAGAGGGTGCTGCTTTGATTCAATCTTTTAAAGGGAATGCAAGCACCTCTGGTAGTATACAGAATAAAGCGGGAAGCAATGAAATATTGGGAAACAAACCTACCGACTTGCAAAGTTTGTTAACTTCTCTTCTTATGGAGAAACCACATGGAATGAATCTCAAGGTAAGTGCAAGAACAATTCTAGATCTAGAAATTTAGGCCATATATTTTTACAGTGGTCGACTTGGGTGGTGGTGTTTTTTTTTAAAAAATAGATCTTGAAGGGTCGAGTAAAAAAGTTAGCTAAAAGGGATCAGATTGGAAGTGTCTCAAAGTATTTCTTACATTGTACAACCTTCTAAATTGTTTTTATTGAACAACAATACCCAGATTTTGAGGATATCTGTATTTGAACACCCCTAATTGGGGTCTGGGGACACTAGTCATGAGTTATCTATAGTTTTTTGAGGGCATTCTTTGAATTTAAACAAGACCTTGGACTTTGATTTTTGCATGATTAATCCCTTGAGGCCTTGACTATTAAACCTTCATGATAATATCCCTGGATTTATTTGTAACAAGAATGTTTATTTTTTGCATGATTACATTCTTCAACTTGTTGAAAATTAACAAAATGATCCTTTTTATATGAAGTTGTGGCCAATGGTTTTTAGAGTGTACATAGCAGTGTCCCTCTCAGACGATTTTAGTCATGGACAATGGTGTAGATTTAGGATTAGGATGATGGGTGTATGTGTTTGCCATTAGAAAAAAGTTTTTAAAGTCGAGTGATCTCATCATTTTAAAAATGAAGTCCAAGGACTTATGTTTAAATTCAGCAAAGTCCATATTTTTTTACTCAAACAATTGGCCTACATGGACAAAATCTGTTTTAGGGTCACCTCATCACAGCTTGTTTCAACTTGTACTAAAAATGGCATGTCTGAACTGAACTTATTCTGACTCATTACCAAATCTGCCTGACCCACCTGTTTTGTCACCTCTTAATGACTAATTAATTTTAGTGCTGCTTATCATCCAGCAAACAGCTTTTTCTGTACCATTTTGTATTATGTAAAATTGTAAATGTAGTAGCTAGTCACTCCTCATGCATGAATTTCACATTTATACTGGTTGGATGTTAGCTTGAGTCCATGCTCTTACTTTGCTGTGGCTTTTCAGTTTTCCTTATCAATTTTTTACGCATTCTCATCTTATCTTTTAGGCTTTAGAGAAAGCTGTAGGAGAAACCATTCCCAAATCTATGAAGCAAATTGAGCCAATCTTGAAAAAAGTAAGCGCGATAAACCAAATCTTGTTATTCAATACTTTGTTTCTCGGGGCTCATGAATGACATTTTGTTACCTCCTTCAGATTGCTGTTTTCCAAGCTCCAGGGAGATATATTCTGAAACCAGATGTCGAATTAGAAAGTTTCAAGAAATCTGTAACTGAAAGTGGAAGGTAAGACTAACTTTTTGTGCTCTTAATTTTATGAAATATGGCTCAAGGGCTAAACATGACGTACTTGGAAGTTGGAAATATGCTGTCACATCTGATTTTTTAAATCTTTAGCTTATGATTGAGGATTTGATAGTAATGATATTTTTATTATCATTTTTTTATATTCATATTCTTAAAATTAGTCCAAAAAGTACCATATGACTGAAATCATTTAATTTTTTGTATCTTTATGTGTTCCGACTTCTTATCTTTCATTGTCTTTCCTCTCTTTGATCTTTAAAAAAGTTGAAATGATATAAACAACTTGAAGGAAACTTATGCAGGCACATTAAACCATATCATTGTTGATTGATTATTTAAGCTATACACCGACACTATATAAATATTGTGTGATTTTTCCTTTTCAGTTCTCCATAGAACAATAATCATTGTTGATTGATTAATTACGCTATACACTGACACCATATAAATATCGCGTGATTTCCTTTTCAGTTCTCCAGAGAACAATAATCATCGCAGAGAACCGACAACTGCACCTGAATCTAGCTTTCCCTTGAAAGCTGATGACGTGAAGGAATTTGAAGAACAATCGCACCAAATTTCTGAACCTTATGAAGATTTAAATACTTCAGAAAAAATTGATATAGATAATCTTTCCCCCGATGTATTAAGTGATAAAAACGTTTCTCATAATATTGAAGGTCCCGCAGTTAGCTCTAGCAGGAGTGGAAGTGACAGTGATAGTGAAAGTGACAGCAGTGACAGTGAAAGTGACAGCAGAAGTCCTGTTGGAAGTAGGAGTGGGAGTAGCAGTGACAGTGATAGTGATGCCTCTGCAAACAGCAAACAAGGGTCTGATGAAGATGTAGATATCATGAGTGATGATGATAAAGAACCCAAGCAGAAATTACAACTGTTGGATCATGAATTGGGATATGCACATAATATGGCTGATGAAAAAGATGATGGTCATGGCTCTGATTTAGTTGATATTGAAAAAGATTTGTTTGAAGATAACGATGAAGCTGGTTTGCATGTAATTAATAACAATGATGATAACCATGCTGATGAGACCACTAATGTCTTGATTAATCGTTTTCAACATCAAGAAAGTGAAGTTCATGATCGTGCTAAAAGAGTCGTATCAAAAAATTCTTCCAAAAGGGGATCCGACGAGAAGCTTTTGGATGAGAATGACCATGTAAAAAGATTAAAATCAGCGAATTGGGGCCGACCTGCGATATCTAGATCTCCTGATGGGCCCACAATGATGAGCCAAGCTCTTGGTGATGTTTATGACCATGAAAATGTCAGCAACCATGAATTTATTGGAAATTCTACTTCAGATTCCCCAAGACCAGGCCCGGGATCAATTGATCTTAATGCACAGGCAAAACCTCCTGCTGAGATGGATAACATTGTTAGGTTCTCTGAAAGGGGTCCACAAGGGAACAGTGTATTTTCAATGCAGAAAGATAATAAATCTAACAAAGAAAGACGAGCGGAAGATGGTCCTTCTAAGGATAGAAGGCCTCCAAAAAATTCGGGTGGCAAACATTCGGCTTCTCATCAGAAGAAACATGGTGCTATAATTGAAAAAATTAAGGAACCTGAGTTACTGTCAACATCACAGAATAAAGATTCCCCTGTTGACTTATTAAAGTCAACTTTACCAAATGGATGCAGATCAACACTCCGAAGAGAGCTCTCAGATTTAGAACTGGGTGAATTTCGTGAGAATATGCATGAAGAAAAGCGTTTTGAGAGAAACAATATTTCGTTTAAACAGTTGGATAACATACCAACTTCAGATTGTTGGAATCTTGATGAAAGTAAAGGAAAGCCTAATGACATGTTAAACCTGCCTAAAAGGGTTATTCCTGAGGAACATGTTGATGATTTCACAAGGTTTAATGGCAAGCAATCACTATCAAGATCAGATCATGTAAAAACTGGGTCACAACATAATAAAGGCAGACATAATGAAGCTGGGTCAAGCACACTCAACACAGACAGTCAAAGAAAAGTGAATGTGGATGTGCCACGTAAGAATGAGAAACAAGTAGCTTCTATTTCCACAAAAGATAAAAGAAGGCATAAGTCTAAAGATTTAGGTGAAAAAAAGAAGGATTTTGGGATGGTAAATAGTAGGGATAGTAATGGACAAAAGAGGAGGGAACTGGAGCCTTGCTCTGATGACAATATCACTTCATATACCAAGTATGAGAAAGAGGAGCCAGAGATGAAGGGACCGATAAGAGATATTTCACAGTAAGTAGGCCGTAATTTCTTGTGCATACTTTTAGATGTGGCAATTGGACCCCTTTGGGTTGATTTGGGTTTAAAGTATGTTCTATTTCTATCAGGTCAAACTAAAAAAAGCTTTAAAGGAAATGGGCCAAATGGGTTGACACCCATTGAAACTCTACCAAAATGTAATTTTTATGCATTAAACCTCCTAAAAAAGCTTCAAAGGAAACCTGGTCAAATGACTAATACCCGACCTGCCCATATTGCCAAGTCCACTTTTTACTGTTCCTAACTTCCTATAACCACTAGGGCTCATCCAATGGGTACTTCTGAAAAACCTATAGAGAGAAGTGTCATTTTGAATTTTAAAATAACTTAATTTGTGAAGTTGATGTTTCTTATATGATTGGTGCTTTCTGCATCTTTAGGTACAACGAGTATGTGCAGGAGTATCGTGAGAAGTATGATTGCTACCATACGTTGAACAAGATTTTAGAATCTTACAGGTTTTAAAGCTGTCGTCTGTATTTTGTGTTCTTTTATCTGAGCTAAGTCCAGCTTGAATTTCATTATGTAATAAAATTTCATGATAATGTTCAGAAACGAGTTTCAAACCTTTGGAAGGGAACTTGAGCTTGCTAAAGGAAGAGATATTGACAGATACAACAAAATAGTGGAGCAGTTAATGGAATCTTATCGCCAGTGTGGAACGGTACACCAAATATCTGTTTCTTTGATAATCTTAACTATATATTTGTCAGAAAGATGCTTCACGGCATCTGATAATCTAATTGTGTTAACTTATAATGAAACATGATTCCAGTATTGACAGGAGGCGGATGATTTATGATAGCATTATTTACCTTTGACTGATGGTTTTGAACATCTAAATTCTGCCTAACATTGTGCTTATTATCCAACGAAACGAATTTTGTATCTGAGGAATTTCACTTTCTCCGCTCAACTGCTTTCTTGCAGTTCTTTTAGATTTGTTTACATGTTAACATTTTAAAGCTTTCTAGTGTTAATTGTGAGAGTTTTTAATCTTGCAGAAACATAAAAGGCTGAAGAAGATATTTGTTGTGCTTCATCACGAACTGCAGGTTCTTATCTAACCACTCAATTTCATTTGTTCATCCAATGGCTGTATATTAAAACACTACTTCATTTCAAACATAGTGTTTCACATTGACTATCATGGTCCAAGGGGCCGTTTTCATATTTTAAATGAGTGAAAATAATATAAAATGTGTTTGCTAAAAAATAATGTTTTTGCGTGGCAATTTCGACTTATTTACTTATGAATTGGTCAATTCGGGCAATGTTTATCCCTAACATGTAAATAAAAGGTAGCTTAAAAGGAATCATGTTGATTGGATTAAAAGGCACCTAAGTGTATCTTTTATGCATAACACCTCCTAACTCGTTTTACCAAAAATAAAATGGATTATATTCAAATAACGTTATAACTAAAATCATGCTGACCCTGCTTTTTTAAACTTATGAAAAAGCCTCTCCTGTAATGTTTTATGGACTTAATCATATAAAATTTGACCCTTTTTTTTTCTTTGTAAAAAGTTTAGGAGTGTTTAATCATGTAAAAAGGGCTTTTTTTTAAATTAAATCCAGGGAATTTATCGTTACATTCTTTAAGTTAAGAGGTTTAATCATGCAAATATATAAAATCTAGGACTTTATGAGAATTCCCAAATTCTTGCTGGTCAACCAGACCCAACTCAACAATACCTAAACTTGTTTTGACCCATTACCAAACCCGCTTAACCTCCCATTTTACCACATCTAGTTTTAAAAAATAGCCAGTTTTACTCTTAATGTAGGCAGTATAAATCTAAATGTATTCTCTATGATGCAACTCATGTTCCAAAACTAATTACAATAATTTTATTTTGTGTCCAGCATTTGAAGGAGATGATTAGAGACTTTGCTGATAAACAAACAAAAGGATGAGGCTCACAGTTGATTTATAGGCACATATACAGAAAATACAAAGTGAAATATCAAGATCAAACTCAGATCTGTTGTTTTCTTTTGGATTATAGTTTTTTTTCAGTGTTCTAGAATCTACCTGCAGCATTGATCAATGGAGTTAGCAAGTTCTTGGCTGCGAGTGGAGGTGTTGACTGATGAAGTTATTTGACCTCTAGTTGAGGTTTAGAGAAGGAAAAGTTTTGAATTAGTTTTGGTATATAAATACTGTACATGTGTTTTTTTTTTATCTATTTCTATATTTCTTTGGAAATTGTTTGGTTTGGGTGTTATACTTGTAGTGCACAGTAATGTAGAGTTAAGGATTTCAAACTTTAGCATCTAGTTTGATTGATTTTTCTGATCCGAAACTGGATTTCAGGAGCATTTTTGCTTTGTACAAAGTAAAACTATTCATGATTGAGTATTAGTATAAACACATCAGTGCATTGTTTTGCTTTGTTCAGAGTCTTGGCATTGCTGTTAGGGACAACTTATGCTTATGTTTTAACTGTATATCTGTGCTTTTTTGATTTCATAAGAAACAGCTGATTTGATGCTTTGTGGCTCTTCCTCTAGCTTTAGTTGGGGTGTCGGAACCAAGGTTTAAAAGTACGGAATCGAGCCTTGAGGCGTTTTCCCTTTGCCTCATGAGACGTAAGCCTCGAGGCGAACCGAGGCGTAAGCCTGAGGCGGAATTAAAAAATAAATATAAAAATTATATATCTTATAAATAATAAAATACAGATTAATTTCATCATGAGATTCATCAAAAACATAAAAAACACACATTAAAAAGACATGGAATGTTTGAAAATGACACAAAGAGTCTAAAATATCGAAAACAAACATCAAAACACTCTAAGGCGCGCTTGAGGCGCACCTGAGGCGCATGTTTCCTTACCGCTTCAGCCCCCTGAGGTGCACATACAAGATAACCCCCTGAGGCGCTGCCTCATGTTCGTTTTTTGGGCGCCTCGCCTCGAGGCGCACGCCTCAACCGATTTTTAAAACCATGGTCGGAACAAAGATACAGGGTGTTGAGAGGAGGTTTTGGCTGAAGCCGAAATAATTCATCGACAGCCAAGTCAGTTCTTGAGTAAACACATGAGAAGAAAATAGTCTCTCGTCATTTCCTTTTACACGTATACTCATCATCAACCACATTAACAAACTATATGTTTTTGATGTCTGGAGTGGAAAATGCATGTTCTTGATCAACATATATGATATTTATGGAATCAAGTTTCAAAGTAAGACGATTAATGTGAAATTTAAATACTAACACTAAATGAGATAAGTGAATAGCAAGTCAGGTATTATTAAAATCTCAGATTGTGAAAAAATATATATTCACAAATTTCTTGTGCTATACAAAAGTTTTACATGTAGATAAGTGAATTGCAAGTCAGGTATTATTTTTCTTAAAAAAATCTACCGAATAAAAAACAAAATAGACACAAAATTTCTAAACGTATCCATCTAGATTTTTAGTGCGCTCTCTAAATACTATGTCTTTTTGTGTGTGGGAAATATTACCGGTGTGATAAGTTATTAGACACAACAAGTAAAACTAAAATAGAATCATTTAACACAATCCGATTTTTCACAAGTTAACTAATTAGATCAGTAACATCAAGACCAAAAGAATAATGGAGATAAGAGTTGTTTTCTTAGAAAACCTTGGTGCTTAACAATCCCACTATCAACACATCTCATGGCGAAACCTTAACAGCGTTACAGCTCACAGCACTATGTTCCTATCACACCGTACTACGAGTGAAAATAGAGTTGGAAAACTACATTTAGAAATTAATCTTGCTTGTGTTTTAAAGATGATTAAGGGTTTCAACTGTTGCATTGTTGCATTATTATACAGATAGCAGATAACTGTTACCGCCTAGATTTGAAGAAGGGTGCTCTTTGCAACATTGAGTGCTCATGTGAACAGAAGCCTCAAGGTTCCAAAGTCGGGTGTGAAGAAGAACATACAAGCTTCCAAGATCCGAGGTAGGAAATGAAACCGCGATTAACCAGCTCTATCAACTGATCTGACACTTTTACATTAATACTTTCTAACCACCTCTATTTGTTTGTCATTGTTTGGTTTTGCTCGTGCATAGTTAAATATGTACAACTCTATTTTGTTGGAACTTTTCACACCATACAATGTCAACTTTAATCGTCTTTGGCGAAAACAAGATATGAAAATTCTAATGTAGTGTTCGTCTTGTAGTTATGATCATTCAGTTTTCTGATCGCGAAGTCATCACTACCCCAGATTGAATTGAAGACTGAATGAAAAAAGCCAACCAAGATACCTCGTCATAATCAATAATTGCACCAATTAATCGGTTCGCTAATGTAATCAATGCAAGCTACAGATCTTATCATTACGTAAATGCATTCTATATACAACATTAAACAAAACTTGGAACAAACAAAATGAAAGATATACACCATGCTACATATATACCTTAAAAGATGGATGGATATTCGTTAGATACAAAATTAGACCATTCTAAAACGCTTTTAGCTAGCTACTGATTGTGATATTAACAGATAACTAATCAGTATCTTGTGTACTTGCAACAGGCGTTCTACCACCAGATATGTTGTTCAAAAGTTGCTTAGAACACATGTTTTCTGCTCGAGTCACATTCTTCATTCTGTTTGCTTTTACCCAATCGGGTTCCTACGTACAAAGGGTAAAAATGTAAATACAATGGTTGTTACTTTGACAATTTCAATACATAAGTTTACAACCCATTTTCTTTTGAGATATTATTGTTTCTTTAGACTAACATAGATAAAAAATAACCCATAGTAAATCCTATCTATAGGAAAGCTACCTACGAGGTCTAGAGAGATAAAATACAACCAAAATTGACCCATTTATAAGTAAAGCTTGAGTCGAATATACCTCAGGTACAATCTTTGAGAACCCAAACTTGATGAGAAGGAGAACATGTTCGATGACCAGGATGGCCGCAAGACCTGGAGATATATTCCAATTCCCTTCTCGATCGTATAAACATACTAACAGTATGCAGTTGGTGCATATTGATGCAACTATCAAAAACTATAAAAAAATAAAATAAAATCAAAACACTATTTGTGAATATCTATATATTGTAGTTGAAACTGTAGAAAGAAAGGAATGAAACTGCAAAAAAATAGAATGAAATTACCATTATCATCTGTTGGTTTATGATTAGCATTGGGGTTGGGGGTGTGATTAAAAGACCTCAAATTATACTTATAATAAAGATATATTAATTGTTTAACTTAGAGAAGTTAAAAATATTTTAGCAAAATAGACTTCCTTAGAGAATTGATGTTTATTATAATCTCTTTGAAGAAGAAACTTATATTAAAATGTTAAAAAAAACACTCATTCCCCAAGGAATGAAAACTAACCATGTTCCTTATGAAATTTCATTTGCGTGGAACGGCCTGTTCCATTCTTGTGTACCAACAACTAGCTAATTGCGTATTTAGCTCAAACGAATCGGGTGCTTTTTTGATACCTGAAATATGTTAAGCCACGCCCCTATTGTTGCGGCAACTCGAGGAACCGGTCTTCTATACATGGCAAGAATCTTTAATGCATCTGCTCTGATTTGTGTAATATTACTCTTTACATCACAACCATATATATATAAAGTTAGGATCCCATTTTATGACTCAAATTTGCTTTAATATAGGCTTGGAAAATAGTAAAAATAAAAAAAAGGTTCCACTTTACCAAGGTAGCAAAAGCAAATGCAGAAGGAAATGCACAAGCAAACATCATAACCATTCCAAATTGCAAAGCTAACTCAAGAAATTCTGCACAAGAAATTTATTTTTATCAACTATGTAAAAAGAAAAAAAAAGTATAAATCTTAAATGGTAACTTTCATGTTTGAATACAAGACAATTATCAGATTAAACCCCATGGACCTCTAATAAATTTGCACATAAGCACTTCGACTTCAGTTTTTTACCGTATTATTAAGTCCCTAAACTATACTAAAAGTATTGGAACTTAATTGGGATTTATGTGCAAATTCATCATAAGCCTATAGTGTTATGTGTTGATAACTGCCCTTGAATGTTATTACCATCAAACAGCCCATCTTCAAGTTCATCACCAACACTTGCAGAATATTTAGGCTTCAAATACTCCTTCTCAACCCTAGAATTAACATAAGATTTTCTGGCTTCCATCCCCTTATCCCTTTTACTCTTGTTACTTCACATAAAGTGAGTCGAATAACATTTAGCCACAATGAACATTATAATGGTTGTTAAACTGAAAATCTAAGTCAAAGAGACCTACCGAACTGCTCTATATTTTCTATAGCTGTATTTGATGTAAGGTAAAAGGTTCCCAATTAGTATTTCCATCACCTGATCGAAGCACACATTAGATCAAAGACATTCAATCTTAACAAACAATAATAATCCTAATTTGGGAAAAGATATATAGAACTTTGACTACCTCTGATATGATTAGCCGTTGGATGATTACGTAACGAAGAGTCGTGAAATTGCGACGCAGAATTGCATGATAAAATAGTCCAATGTATGATTGCATGAAGTACAGCCCAAACACCTACATGTATGATCAAATTTATTAAGAGCAACCAGTTTTGACCAATTGACTTTGAATGGATAGGGGTCAAAAGTCATAATAACAATATATTATTAAGAGTTACCAACTTAAATATTAATTAAGTTATTCAAGAGAGTTAAAAGGAATATAATGATTTGGTTTTAACCTTGTAAACCAAGCTGTTAGCTTTGTATTCAGAGTTTTCATTCTTTTCATCCTTGATTAGCTTAACCGACGCCTTCCCGCCAATTTGTGTAAAATATTGAATAGCATATAGATAGACTGCCGTTAACCCAAACCTGAAAATTACAGAAGTTAATTTCTAAGTGCACTAAACAAATACACAAATAATAGGATTTATACCATAGAAACCAACATACAACATATAAAAGTCGCGGAGCTTGTTAAGTTTATTTGTGTATACAAAATATAAAGTAATAGTAAATGCTAATTACTAGTATAGTTAACAAATGCAGAAAAATACCATTTACCTGCAAGTACTCAGCATTTATCATTAATTTCATAGGTTTACGTAAATTTGGAAAGTTCATGACTATAATATCATAAATAGGTGGGGACTAATTTTTTTTATATGGGCAAGTGAGAGAGGTATGTTGCCTTTTAAGTTATTATCCCTAAATAAGATGCTTACCTTATGCTATCAGATCCAATGCTCTCATACAAATGTGCATAAGCCAATTCAAACGGTAGCTGAACGCCTATTATACTCAAAATAATAATCGCATCATTCTTGAATCTTAGCAAATGACCAGACCATTCTTCTCTTTGAATTTTCTCTTTTTCCATTGATTTATCAGCTGCAGATTTTTTAATTAATTCTAAAGACGAATGAAGAGAGCTCCATTCTGTGTCGGCATATTTACAAGTAGACTCTGCTCCTACAATTGGATAACAAATTTGCCACCTGCATTTTGAAAATTTGAACTCGTCTAAATACACGAATATCTTAAATAAAGAGTGATCATATGATGTAATAAAAAATTAAACTCAAATATATAATGTTTGGTCATTGACACTAACTGACGTTAAAAGATCTGTTATTACATTTTCCTGAACATGCTACAACCAAGTGAAGATCGGGGCTTTCAGATTAGTGGCAAAGACCAAACATGCTGCAACTGAGTGAACAAGCGAATAATGGGATCGTGGATGCAACTTTTAAAAAGTTAGAACCCAAACTGTAATAAAAAATTACCTTGCCAAAAGGGTAGAGTTTTTTCGCTTCCAAAATTGGATAAAGAAGACGGCCCATGAAATTATGCATATAAAGAAAAAGGGAAGCACCAGAAGCTGCAAAGATCTGCACAAACAAAGGTAAAAATACAAATTTACTAGAAAAATTTAGTCATAAGGGCGACTAATGAAGGTACACAAAAGAGAAGCGGCATACTTGAAATCAACTGATTGCACGAAAATCCCAAATACAGCTGGGAAAAATAACCACTTCGTATACATTCCAAGAAAAGCAAAATATGTTGCAATCTACAATCAAAAAAAAACAAAAATTATCATGTTCGAAATTAATTTTCTATGTTAAGTAGATTATTTAAAAATAACCACTATTTTACCTTGGCTCCATAGTAAGTATAGATCTCATCAAGGGGTTGATTTGTAAGATCCCACCAATTCAGAGCCCAACTTCTCAGAAGTTGTTTTCTTTTCATCTCGTCTTTTCGAATAGAATATGTGTAACTTATAAAGTATATATATATGACGACAATTGATCATAAGATGTGTAAAAAAGATATAAACACATAAGACGATACCATGTATTGGAAACACTTGTTTAACAACGGCTTCTCTTTCCAACTTCCCCACAAGGGATTCCCCGGGCTTCCATTCAACATCTCTACAGTTAGATTTTAAGATGATAATAGTGTCGCTCTTATTGACCTGCAGCACATTTTAGTGAATAATTTACAGACATTAATCATATGTCATCAAAGTAGACTACAGTTCTGATTATGTGCTACCTCGTTCAATGCATCTATACATTATCAAGCATTGATGGGTGTCATGTGATGTGTGATTAAAGTTACTTAGAAGCATCAAGCATGTATAACTCACGATTCCATAAATTATGTGATTGTAACAGCGAAAACGCTCACTCCAGCTGAATAATGAACCATCAACTTGTTTTGCAAAAGCCTCAGCCTCATCAAGTTGAAACTGTAAATCCACTCCTGCAGTATTAATATTACATGTTCAGTAACCATATATCTTAAGGGTTTGGTTACTAAATGCCGATTTAGTCGGAATAATAAGTAGCTTTAAACAAATCCATGCAAACTCCTAAATGCAAAAAATTGCACGTGTTTGAATTTAGTTTACACAAAATTCACGTGATTAAAACCCCTAGCTACTTAGATTATTATATCAAAAGCAAGAAGGAGAAACAATTTATTTTGGTAAGTAATCACAAACAGCAATGCAAGTTTACCACCTATTTGAGTTCTCTTCTTCAATTGCAATTCAGCAGCCACCTTCCCTAAAATTTCAACTGGTGCTGCCAACTGAAAAAGAAACAAATTAAAAATATAATATTATATAATGAATAACTTAACATTGTTATATACAACTCTCTTGAAAGTTGGAATCTTGTTTCTTACAATTGCGGAATCTTGTTTCTTACAATTGCTCCTCTCTCTCCAGTTGTTACTAATATACGTGAGTGTGTGTATTATATAATATTGAGATGGTTATATTGAGATGGTTATATGGTTATAAGCTAAGAATAAAGAAAATTACGAGGTTGTAGTGTTATTCCTCGTATATGACCCATAAATATTTTAATATTTTAAAATGGTTACGAGAGGATAAAAGAAAACGAATATGATGATAAAAATATAAAAAAATATTATTTAATTAAAAATAAAAAAAATAAAATTTTTTATTGTAATAATAGAGACATGGATGAATGATGGAGTGTGAAATAGACAAAAAGAGATTTTTCTTAAGCGACTTTAGTCACCACATCCCGTATTAAAGTCATGTCACTTTTAGGTTTAACGCTTTTTAAACTAATTTAATAATATTATCCAGTTAATATTAGCTAGCTTTCGTCATAATCATTAACAAAAGAATAACATACATCCAGTGAATCACTCGTGAAAAATTACCTTGAGGAAGTCATCATGCAGGCCATCAACTCTCTCAACAATCAATCCAACTTTACGAAGTTCATCAACAACAACTTCAACACAATCATAACACCCATCTTCTTCCCCATTTTGATCTTCTACCCTCTTAGGAACCACCACCCCCATCTCAAAAACTGTTCTTTCTTCCTTCAATTCCTCCATTTTGCAGATTTCAATCAGAACACCAATTCGAACAAGCACCTAACGTTAAAAAACCAAACCGATATCGTACGTTTGTTGTACCATATATATATATATATATATATATATATATATATATATGTCGTCGTTAAGGTTTTAGAGGAAGAAGATGAGTTTAAGAGGTGACGAAATAAGATACAGGTGTCTGTGAGATTGAGACTCAAGAGTGTGATGGCGCATTGAGAATGATGAGTGAGTTGGACACGTGGCGGAGTGGGATGATCCCATCGGTGCCGACTTTTACTTGATGAAGATGAACTCAACGAGTTAGGGGCCGTAGATATTTTTTAGGGGCCGTAGATATTTTTTTTTAAAAATAGGATGATTGTATAATTTTAAAACAACGTCTAGAATTACACATGATATAATATTTTTTTACGCGGGGTGACAGCCCTCCCTCCTCTATAACATAGGTTCACTCCTGGTTCGGATGACTTTTTTTCGACAAGTGTCTTCTTTTGAACTACTCGTCTTGGGTTAAGACGGCCGTGTTATATGATTGGAGGCGATTATATTGAGCGAGGTTCTGATTAAAGGAACGTTTTGAGGGAAAAATATGGTCAACGACATTTTTAAAACTAAAAAAACAATAAAAAATAAATAAAATATATGCCTCCAAGGATCAAATCCGAGGTGGCTAGGAATAAAGGCATCTTTAACAATTGGAGCAAGAGGGATATTCTATTTAACCTACATTTTCAACTCTTTACTACATAAAATGTCAACCTAGTTCGTGAGATGATGAGTCAACTTTGCTTTAGACAAGAAAGAAGTTCATATTATGATAATTAAATAGGTGATTTATAAAAGTTAATTCTAATTGTCGTTCACACGTGATAGTTTTTGAAGGGGGTATCGACTAAATGTTCATTTCCATAAATATGACTTTTCAACGGTTTTTTTAAGAAAATTTATTTTCATATGCTCATTTCTAGAAGTTTCCTTTATTATCACCATATGAATTAAGAGGGGAGAACATGTTGAAATTGAAACTTGAGTTTCGATAAATAATTTGTTTGGTTGAAAATGTAATGAATTTAAAAATCAGATGATTTCATTCAAATTTCATCAAGTAAATGAATTTAAAATCCGACCGCCACTACCATGGTCATTGACGTTGCAAGCAACATTAGCCACCATCACATTTTATTTTGTCAAGTGACAAAGTGAAAAATTAATCTATACTAATAAACTAAAATATTTAAAAACCACATGACATTTTTTTACATTGTCTACTTAGGCTGTATCTAAGAATTTTGAATACGTGTCATTGCTAAATGAAAATTATCTATTTATTGATACATTAAATGCTAATTATTATTTATATACTTACTAACTTATAAAATACTTGATAAACTAAAAACATGTTATTTTTTATTAAAAACATAATCATTTAAAAACAAAAACTTATAAGATATAAAGTTTAGAAAAAACAAAGAGCTTTTAAAAAGTGACATTGTTTACATAAAGTATTTTTTTAAAGAAATACAAAGTGTTAAAAAAAATTAAAAGCAAAAGTTTTTTAAAGACAAGTTTGAAAGCATGTTGTTATTGTTTTATTACCCAAACTAGTTAATTATACATAATTTTAATTATATTTTATCTAAAAAATTATTATATAATTTACAAATATTAATAAAGTTATTAATATAATGTTTTTATTCAAACCGTGTAGTATAAAGGTTTGTAAACTAATGATAATAGTATTAGAGGATTCCATTCAAGTTTTAAATTTTGAAAACATTTCAACATTTTTAAAGACAATTTATGAACTAAGTTCACTCACAAAAAAAAAACCCGAACACCATGTAGAAAAGCTTTTTATTGTATCAAAACATGACAAACATAAGCAATTAATCTCAAACACCCAAAATCGTATATTCCGCATTTTGTTTAATATGAAAAACAAAATAAAATCAACCTCTATATTGAATTTCATGTATTCCCGACCACGTGCATAATTATTCAAAAACGTTCTTATTAACAATTTTTTTTTTAATAATTTACACCTCTATTCATTATGTTTTCTTTCATCTTGTATGAATTGGAATATACGAGCAGCTGATTCAGATGCCAATTTGGGATTATGAGGAACAACTTTGATCACTTTTATCCGTTCATCACACCTCTTTTCTTCTGTACATTGATCGGAATCGTGAACCATCGGTGTAGTCGGAAAAAGAGGGAGTTCATCTCCTTTTTTCCGATCATTAGAACTGCTTCCACTACTTCCATGCACATCACTTTCTATATTACACATAGTTTTAGTACTTTTGCTATAATTCACACCATCATCAATCACCGGAGAACAAATTTGTTTTGTTATAGCGGGAAATCCATAGGATGTTAAAAGTGAAGTGCTTGGAAATACACTCATTCCTTGTTGGTAAGATGTTGGAATATTATAACCATTGGTGAGGAAGTCTGCATGTGAGGGTGTTAGGCTCATGCCATAAACCGGTGGCATGAGCCCGACTGGTGCTGGAGAAGGTCCACTGAGAGGCTTGTAAACTAGTCCCTCGGATGGTGACCTTACTGGCACCAGCCACTGGTTTCCAGGTGGAGGTGGTGGAAGGAAGCACCATGGTGGTTGTTTGCCACCGTTAACGGTGGGTAGTGGTGGGGTTACTGGGAGGTCTCCTAAACTAGGGTTGTATATTTTTTCAACATCATTGTTTTCTTTCTGATGATCAATATGTGGATATATATCTTCGCATCGAGACTTCTTTTGTTTGTAAAGACCATCTTCGATTAAAAGATCAGGTGATTCTGCTACCATTTTTTGTACCTGTTAATTTAAACCTCATAGTATGAGAACGATTCGGCTAAAGTGTTATACATTTAGATAAATGCCATGTAACATACCTTGATTAATCGATGCAACTCGAATAGCTGTGACTGGAAAACTCTTTGTTGTCTGAAATATCATGCCAAATGAACACCTTCATCAACACTTGTAACTTTTATGATACTGTTTGACCTAATAACTAGTTATAACCTATTGTATTATAGGGTACAATGAAACCGAGTCAAAGGTCAAACAATATATCCTTTAGATAATCAGATCCAGTTAAGCATTACAACTCCATCCCTAAAACAATCAAGTTTTATGGGAAATTCAAAAAAAAACATGCACACAAGTTAGATATACTTACTGAATGATTGTCCTTCTTGCTATGCAAAATTTTTCTGGACCGATAATTTTTGAAACATCCTCGGGGTTTATGTTAAATCCCGAAAGAAAATCCGTCTGTAATTTGTTGTTAATTTTCTCAGCATCCCCTAAATGTAAAGTGCCATGATCTTCTTCACTTTTGTTAATAGGACCAAGAGCGTCATGAGTACCTTTATCAGTTTTTCTATTATCTCCTAACAAAGTCCATATCTTTTTTGTACTATCTTTGTAAGTCATGTTTTCTTGAAAACTTTTTCTCTTAAGTGGCAACATTTGTTGTTCATCTATCATGATCCTTCTCTTTATGGACGGAGAAACTTCTTCGTTTGGCATTTCTGAAATCCGTCCTCTATCGGACAAACATGGTGGGGGTTCTCTAGCAATGTCATTAGTCGTCATAGTACTTAGTTTAGTTTCACGTGCCATATCCTTATCGGTTAGTTTCAATTGCTTTTGATAGACATTTGTGCTTGAAATTGGGAAACTCCCTCTATTTGTATTGTGTTGACCATTCCCATATGTAAAACTACTTGGAACCAAGTAATCATCCTCATATTCAAGCTTCTTGACTATAGTGTTATTCCTTGTGGTTCTAAAATCTTGACCTTTTGGATGTCCAGTATTGCATAAAGTTTGACAGTTAGTAGTTTCTATTGTTTGTTTAACGGTTGTTAATGATATATTCAAATTGATACCACTCGAGTGATAAGAATCGAGTCTTGTAGCCAGTCTTGTCGATCCGCATGAGCGCCCAAATGACGAAAACATACTTCTTTTATAGCCTGCATCCTATACAACCATCAAGTAAACACAATCACAAACTCATTCTCATAACAACTATTCATCCGATTTTTCAGTCACAACACAACTTAGATCAGTAACATAAACCAAAAGCTAAATACTCACATGACAAGAAGACGTCGCAGGAGCCACACGACTTCCATTACTGGTCGAAAGAGCTAACACCGGAGACACAGATCCAGAAACACACCTTTGAGCGCTTTGTGAGGGCACGTTAAACTGTTGAGAAATAGCCATTTTATTCCTTGGAGGTGTTCGCGGACCTCCTTTATCCGCATCACTGATATGAAGCCTCGGAAACAACGGATCCATTTTTTTCCCTTCATCTTTTACATTCCCCATCAACGTCACTATTGTCTCCTCGATATAGTAAGTGATTCCCTCTGTAAGTATGGATCAGAAAAACAACAAGAAGAAGAAGAAGAAGAAGAAGAAGAAGAAGAACAATTATTCCTAAAATAGCGATCCGTAGAGAGGTAGAAGTGGAGAAATATGTGGGAGAATATATAATATCAGAGAGCGATTGAATTGAAACAATATAACATGTTTTGAGGTGAATGATGGTTATATATGGGGATTGAGTGCGACTGAGTCTTCTCTCTCTACATCTAAAAATGGAGCTATAAGTGGTACCAATTCCGTTCATGCATCCGTACAACAAGGAACACACAGAGCCAATCTTTTTCCGTCAAATCTGCATCGGAGATATTATCGAGTAACTCATGTATGTAATAACCTACATCCACCATCTCAATCACTACTTTTGCGTACATTCAACTGTAACATACATCAATAGTCCTTGTAATAACTTAAATCTCACATAAACGACCACCCATTTTTAATTTGGAAATACTTATCACTATA
>BJCM01036158.1:0-33614 GCA_018326385.1 Flaveria bidentis | reverse complement strand
GCGACCAACAAGACCATCATGCTGAGGCTCAAAGGATCAAAGGATGAGCCACTAAAGATCAGAGAAGGATATGGAGATGATGGTGATGATGATGACAGTGATGATGATGATGATGATGGTGATGATCAAGGGGAGGATACTGATGCAGGTGATGATGCTGATGATGATGTTGGTGATGATGATGATGATACATCTGCTGTGGGTGCCATATCTGCAAGTGAAATGAGGACAAAGAAAGCTCAAGACCAAGGTGCCTTTACATCAGCCCCGTCAGTAGAGGAGCACATGATACAAGACAAGAGTAATGCCTAGTTGTTTATGTTACATAAAATCATGTGTAACTGAATATTGTATCAAACTAATATATATAATGTTTATATTTTATTTAAGGTGTTTCTGTTTTGATTATTGACTAATGGTTAATGTGTTACATGTTTAAATCAAGCAGATCTAAATTATCAAAGAGATGAATTCGACGTTGCTCCCCTTCAACAGGTCAAGATTCAACTAACAATGATTCTTGATCTGCAAGGGATCATCAGGAGATCAGTGAGTTACACCCCTGAAGAGAGGGAAATAATTCATGATCTTACTGATGAGCAACTAGCCGAAATGTTCAAGCGCAATCCTGATGAGATTGTCAAGGATGCTCCAACACACTGCTCCAAAACCGAATGTCTACACCAAGCTCTACAAAGTGAAGAAACATCACAAGGTGTCAGGCAAGATTATCGCGTGGGCCTATTTTGATTATCTAAATGTTTACGCGTGAAGAGAGAGAAGGGTATTGAGTACTTTAGATTCCCACACGATCTAAAGACTCTACCTGGTTTTGAGCTCAACCAGCTGGCTAAACTAAAGTTGTTATACGCTGATCCGAGAAAGATGTCAGGCTGGTTTGAGGCTGCATTAAAGAGAGAGTACCACACAAGGTGGGTCAACTTCAAACCTCAACAACCTACGAGGTATATTAGACGGTCTGAAGTTGATGCCATAACTGGATAGCCAAAGATAATGCTGAAGTGGAATCCGCCACGTACAATGTCAATAATCCCTCTAAGGGAAATGCCACAGGACTTCACTCCACACTTTAAGTGGTGGTACTATGATTGGAGAACAGGGGAAGCGGTCATAGTTCAGAACAGAGAGGGCAAAATGGATACTATCAGGGTATTTTACCCAATGTGGCTTACCAACTTGTTAGCTGAAGATGTCTACACTCTATATAAGTGGCCACTGTTCTATGACTCGCAGGATATTGTACAAGCCCTCCAATTCCAAAACATTATCAGACTCTACTTTGCATTTGAAATACATGCAGGAGTCATAAGAGAGGAGAAGTACAAGAAGTATGAGGAGCTCATGAAGAATGTAAGACAATAGATGAATCTAGGTCCAAGGGGGAGTTTGTAGATGCATATGTACCTAGTTTCTGATCTTAATGTAATATGTCTTTATTGTCTTACACATATGTAATAGATTGGGTACTTAATGAAATGAAAATGTTTGGTTGTGTTTATAATGTTTAATATTTCATTAATTAGTAGTTAAACGCTTATTGAATTGACTATATAGGTCTGTGGTTGTTTGAACTAATATTAGTAATGTAATGATTAATAAATATATTCAAACTTATTAATATGAAGTTCTCATGCGAATGGCCCATGATAATAGACCATACACATGAACAACTTCATGCGAATGACTCAGACGCACGACTGAACCAGGAGACTGGTTCAGTTGAACGAGTGTAACATGAGATTGAGTCAATCGCATGACTGAACACTCAGTTGCATGAATGAATCAACCGCATGGCTCAATCGCACGACTGAACCATGCTAATGGTTCAGTCACCCGAATGAGCAACCCTAACCTATAAATACCACCTAATTCGTGAAAAACGTAAGAATCAAGAACCCTTCGACTACATACATACCCTAGCCGTCTAGAGACTTCGAAGAACCTGTTCCAAGTTCATAGATCGCAGTAGATTGATTCCTAATTGTTCTTAACGTTTAGATTCAATTCATAATTGTTTCTACATGCGTTCTCACTGTTTGGATCGCCAATCAAATAGGATTCTGTACTATTCGATTCGGTATACATGTTAATTAGTTAGTACATCGTCCAGTATACGATCCTAACAAAGAATAAGAAAGAACAGTTATATAGCCCAAGTAGAGGGACCTAAAGTGTCAAAAGGACAAAAATGTTTAAAAAGTTGTTGTAAAAGTGGGCATGGCTGCCCACTTCACGTACAACACCATATCTTCAGACATTTTAGAGAGTGAGAGAGAGAGAGAAGGAAGAAACTTCAGATATTTTGAAGAAGAATAGGAAGAAAAGTTCGAATTCAAGGTAAGAATTCATGTGTTTATGATGTTCTTAACTGGTTTTATCCTCGGTTGTATGCTTATGTATGTTGTATGTGTTCGGGTGTGTGTTTTGGTGGGTTTCTAGGCGGTTGAACTCTGTTGCAAATAGGTTTTGAAGAAGTCATAACTAGAGGCTGCAAAGGTGAGTTCTAGAACCCCCTTTTTACTTGTTTTAAACTGCTTTGGGGCTGGAAATGCATGTATGAATATTTTTATAAAGTTAGGTTTTATACCCCGTATGTGTGTATGTGTGTATGTTGTGGGTTGGGTTTGATTTTGGGCTATGTATGTGCTTGATGATATTATGGTTGTGTTTCTAAGGCTTAGAATGTAAGATTTAAGCTTAGAACATGATAGGTGATGATTGGGGACTGATTTATGATGTTTACGAGGTTTTAGACAGCTCATGCGCCTAAACAGTGGCTCATGCGCCTAAATAAAAAACTGCCTAAGTGTCCCTTGCGCCCAAAAACCTCATGCGCCCAAATAGTACTCTTACGCCTAGAAAATAGGATGAAATTGACCAAGTGTTCATACACCCAGATAGCTAATGCGCCTAGGCACTCATGCGCCTAGGCACTCATGTGCCTGCATAGTGCCCATGCGCCTTGAATTGCCCAGAATAGACTAAGTGTTGCTCATGCGCCCCAATAGTTCCAATGCACCTAAAAGTTGCCCATGCGCCTAATTGTTCCTCATGCACCTGAAAGGCCATGCACCTACATAGTGCTCATGCGCCTGCATAGTGCTCATGCGCCTAAAGACTTAGATTATTTTTTGACTTTTTAGGAAAAAGTGAAATGTAGGCTTTGACTTGAGAGGTTCCCGGGGGTTATGTAAGTTGATTTTTTGAAGTCATAGATGATGTGATGGGCATTGTATGATGATGTATGATGTATACTTATGCATGTTGGTATGTTGCATGATTTTTATATCATGTGTGATGGTGCCTTGTATGGTGATGTTTTGTATGATTTTGTTTATGTTCCATGTTATGTATGTTTATTTTTCCTATGGCTTTACGTGTTATGGTTGTGAAAAAAAATGATAAATTATTATGTAACGTAAAGTAAAAGATAATGAAAAGATGAACATAATGATAGAATGCATGCATTAAATGAAAGAAAAAGTAAAGAAAGGCTTGCAAGCAAAATGTACGGAGGTGCACGGCTCTAAAATGCCGTAAGCTCAACTGTGTGGTTTAGCTAACCCTTAAGGATACACGTAGGGGTCCAGTCTTTGGGACTGACCTGTGATATAGTACATGGTTTATAGTGATTACTCACCTCGGTGCTACTGTCAGGCTTTGTGCGTTATGGAAGTCATTTATGATCTTCGGCCCAGTACCTACTTTGTGCAAACGTTTGAGGTGTAGTATACAGTTGGGATCTTTGTCGCTTGCCTCGATGCTAGTGCCAGGCTATGTGCGTTATGGAAGTCATTTATGATCTTTGGCCCAGTACCCGCTTTGTGCATACGTTTGGGGTATAGCTGATGACACTGATTCAGAAAAAGATAAAGAAAGAATTTGATGAACTGTAAAAGAAGATAATAATGTTATTATCTACGTTTACGTATGATGTGTGATCATGTACGAATGTATAGTACGATTTGATAAAGAGTAAAGAACAGTTTTAAATGAAAGTAAAGTATGTTTTATTTTCAAACTAGAACTCACTTAGCAACACTGACTTTTTATGCATTTTCTAGTTGGCAGGTAAGGTTGCTGAGGATGACACGGGGCGGCTACTTGGCTTATTTTGTATGGCATCCATTTTTATAATGCTTTTGTGATGATATGCAACAAGTATTTTGTAACTTGATAACGATGTATTATTTTGCAAAAGCTTTTATAATGAAATGAAATTTTTTTTAATGTTTCCGTTGCAATATTTTCTTTAAATTAATGTAATTATATATTTTATGTACGATGAGTGACCAGCTGTTAGTGTCTCGGGAACGGGGCCTTACAAGTTGGTATCAGAGCCAAAGTTTAAGTGAAACGGGTAAATTTTTGAAAAAACCAAAACTTAAACTGAGAATGGGATGGAAAGGGAAGGGATACCAGTCCGAGTAGTTGCGTGCCATCAGGTATTTTCTTAATGTTAACCGGCATCACGTGCACATGTTATGTGGTTTATGTGTTGTTTGTAGACTTAGATACTGATGTAGTCAGGATAGGAAATTGTAGATATTATATGAAGAGGCTGATGCAACAAAAACATCGAAAGTCTCTCCTGCATGTTGCACAAGTACACTGAAGAAAAATGCTTCGGAAGTTTCACACATGCAACAGAAATATTTTAAGTGTGAAATCTTCCGAAGCCAAGACCAATATCTTTCGAAACCAAAGATGAAGTCTTATGAAGCTTCAAGAGAAAAAGTCTACCGAAGCCAACACTTGAAGACAAATTTCTTCCGAAGACTTTAAACAACATGTTTTATCTGATGTACTTTTCCATAAAGTTGAACCCCTTTCCGCTACAACTCTGTAAAGTCACCAACTTACATTAGTTGGTGAAAAGGTCCATGCTTTTGGTAACTGTACATTGAGGTCTTAAGTATACAACTTTCTACTTCATGTACATTATCCTTTTTGTAATAGATAAGGATGTGAGCTATGGTATGTCATAGTCACTAGTTAAAAGGCAATCTACCTTTTGACTCTACAATTGATTTTGTTTTGTGTTTAGTCAATTATATCCAGCTAGCCTTCAAAGTATGGTTGGCTGTAGGATGTAGTATAAGTACCTCATGTTGTTGTAACTTTCTTTATGCTTTGTAACACTTGTAATAGAACTTGAGAAAGCAATATACTGCAATCTTGAAAACCATCTCCTTGTGTATTTTGTTCTCTTGTTCTGTCTCTTACTTACTTTTGTTCTTAGTGTTTTTACTTGTGGTTAACCCAGTTCCCTGTTTGATTGAGTTAAGTTGCTCTTCTCTTTGTGTTGTTGTGTTGTAAGTGACCACCCTTCATCGGTCCTGCAAAAATGCTTGGAGTATGAAGAGTAAAGTAAGTGGCCGATCACAACTGGCCACTGTAATTAGGGACTTACTATACTTGACGTAAACTAAGCTATTACCTTGAATGACCGTGTTGGTGTTTGAATCTTATAGTGAGCTTAGATGATGGCTGGTGGTAGATCATCGAAAGCTTCATGTGGTGGAGATCATGGTGGACGTGGTACTGAACCGCGAGCTACAAGAGGAAGGACTAGAGCTGAAAAGGTGGTTCATGAAGAACCTGAGACCCCTCATCTAGAGGCTGGGGATGAGAGTGCTAACTTGAGAGCCTAAGTGAAGGAGGCTGTCGTGGAAGAGGTGCACTAGGTCATGCCGACGATCTTACCAACTGTGGTGACCGAAGTAATCAAGGTTGTGAGGGAAAGAGAAAGAAGGGAGAGGAATAGGTCCTCGGGAGGCCAGGAGCGACCGGAGACTGGGACGGTCCTCTCCGATGATGAGGAGGAAGAAGAAGAGCCAGTGCAGGAGGCAGTACGAGGCTGTAACTATGGGGCATTTCAAAGATGCAAGCCCCCAAACCTTCGATGGTAATGGCATTGTTGTTGCTATTCACCGGTGGGTGAGAGAGATGGAAGCTGTTCTGAATATTAGCGAGTGCCGAGAGAACCAAAAGGTGAAGTTTGCTGCCCACTCATTGGTGGACTCGGCTTTGTGCTGGTGGGACAATATTGTCCAAGCTGAGGGTAGTCGGGCTATTGGAAGAATAAGGTGGCCAAGGTTGAAGAGGTTGGTGATTGAGGAGTTCTGTCCTCACCGTGAGGTGGACAAAGTTGAGAGGGAGTTCCTGCAATTGGAGGTGAGGACTATGCCCATCAACAATACACTACCAAGTTCAATAAGATGGCACGGTTGGTGCCAGATCAAGTGACACCACTGTCATAAAAGATTAAGAGGTACTTCCTGGGATTGCCAGCGGATATTCGCAGGCACATGATCGCTGCCCGACCGAGCACGTATAGGTCGGCAGTGGACTTGGCGGGAAGGTTATATAATGAAATGACGGTGGTAGTGGCTGAAGCCAGCAAGAAGAGTGGTGGTGACCGGAATTGGAACGGGAAGTGATTTGGACGTGGCGGAGCGGCTCCAAGCAACAAGGGTGCACGGGTGGATGACCGACGTGTGGTTACATCCGGTGCGGGGTCGAGGAGGTGTGTTAAGTGTAGACGAGAGCACACTGGGGAATGTAGAGTGGGATCCAATGTCTATTTCCATTGTGGGAGGACCGGACATGTGGCGAAGGACTATGGGGTAAAGAGTTGTTATACTTATGGTGAGGAGGGCCACATGAGCAGGGACTGTAAGTAGCTGAGGGCTGAAAGTTCTGGTGCAGGGAAAAAGACGACCAGGACTGAAGGGCTGAGGGCGAGTGCCAGAGTATTCACAATGACGCAGGAGGAGGCTAGGACAGACCCCGATGTTGTGTCAGGTATGTTTCTACTAAACCAAACTTTAGCCTTTGTGTTATTTGATTCTGGTGCTAGTAAGAGTTTTATTTTTGCTGCTTTCTATGCTAAATTGCCTCTTAGTAGTAAGAATATAGATACGCCCTTTGATGTAGAAACTACCATAGGTAAGTCTATCAGGATTTCTAAAATGCTAAAAGGTTATGACGTGGAACTAGAAGGTCACAAATTTCCTATTAGACCTTTTGTGATGACCTTAGGCAGGTTCAATGTAGTCCTAGGAATGGACTGGTTGGCGGACTACGAGGAGAACATTGTGTGTCGCAAGAAGAGGATTCGATTGATAGTGCCTGACGGAAGTTTGGTGACGGTTTACGGTGATCAAGTCATGACGATTCCGAAAGTGATTTCAATGGCGGTGGCGGGAAAGGGCATAAGGCGTGGATGTAGTGCTTACTTGGCCTACCTGAAGGATGTGGATATGCGAACACCACAGCTAACCAACGTACCGGTGGTGTGTGACTTTCTAGATGTATTTCCCGAAGACTTACAAGGAGTGCCACCTGACCGCGAGATCGAGGTCCAGATTGACTTGATATCAGTTGCCCAACCAGTAGCTAAGGCATCGTATCGGTTGGCTCCGACTGAGATGAAAGAGTTGATGGAGAAATTGAAGGAGCTGCATGACAAGGGGTTCATTAGACCGAGTATCTCGCCTTGGGGTGCTCCAGTCTTATTCGTGAAGAAGAAAGACGATAGTATGAGGATGTGTATAGACTACCGTGAGCTGAACAAGTTGACAGTGATGAATCGGTATCCGTTACTGAGAATTGATGACCTATTTGATCAACTTCAGGGTACCACTTGGTTTTCAAGGATAGACCTTTGATCTGGCTACCATCAGTTGAAAGTGAAGGAGCAGGATATTCCTAAAACAACATTTCGCACGTGTTATTGACACTACGAGTTTCTCGTTATGTCTTTTGGTTTGACCAACGCACCAGCTACTTTTATGGACCTGATGAATTGAGTGTGTCGGCCGATGTTGGATAAATCAGTGATTGTGTTTATTGATGATATCCTCATGAAGAGCGTCGGTAGAGCATGCCGGTCACATTCGGGAGGTTTTGGAGACGTTGAGAAAGGAGAAGTTCTACGCCAAGTTCTCGAAGTGCGTGTTTTGGTTGTGCGAAGTTAAATTCTTGGGTCATGTAGTGAATCCTGAGGGGATTATGGTAGACGCGACAAAGGTGGAGGCAGTGATGCAATGGAAGTCTCCAAAGACGCCATCCGAGATTTGTAGTTTCTTGGGTTTGGCGGGCTATTATAAGAGGTTTATTCAAGACTTCTCTAATATTGCTTCTCTATTAACCAAGTTGACCCATAAGGATGTAAAGTTTGTATGGGGTCAAGCTCAAGAGAAGGATTTTGAGGAGTTAAAGATGATGTTGACTCAAGATCATGTCCTATCGTTACCCGATGGAAGCGAAGATTTGGTGGTTTATTCATATTCTTCCTACTTGGGGTTGGAATATGTGTTGATGCAGAGAGAAAAGGTTATAGCATATGCATCCTGACAATTGAAAGTTCATGAGGTTAATTATCCCACTCATGACTTGGAGCTAACAGTCGTGGTCTTTGCGTTAAAGATTTGGAGGCACTAATTATACCGGACGAAGTGCACCATATTTACCGACCACAAGAGCTTGAAGTACTTCTTTGAATAGAAAGTTTTGAACATGAGGCATATGTGATGGTTGGAGCTCAAAAAGGATTATGATTGCGAGATCCATTACCATCCGGGGAAAGCCAACGTGGTGGCGGACGCCCTTAGCCGAAAGGAGAGACCCGAGCCGATTTAGGTGAAGGCTTACCAGTTGATCATGACCTATGATGTAATGAAGTAGGTCAAGAAGTATTAAGATGAGGCATTGAAAGTAGATTATCTTAACTCTGAAAGAATGAGAGGTCTAGTCGCGGAGTTGGGTGAAAACACACTTGGTGTTAGGATCTGATTCGGACAAATGTGAATTCCTCGTTTTGGGGATTTACCTGGGAGGATCATGGATGAAGCTCATAAGACTCGATACTCTATTAATCCCGGTGCTACGAAGATGTTCCAAGACATGAAGAAAGATTATTAGTGGCCGGGTATGAAGCGTGATGTGGTGGAGTATGTGAGTAAATGCCTTACTTGTTTATAAGTGAAGGCCGAGCACCGAAAGCCGTATGGGAAGATCCAACCTTTGGATATACCGGAGTGGAAGTGGGAGCATATCACCATAGATTTTATTACGAAGCGACCGCGTACCGCGTGAGGGTATGATGCTATATGGGTGATAGTTGATCATTTGAGAAGAGCGCTCACTTCCTACCGATCCACAAGACGTATTCATCCGAGAGGTTGGCAGATCTATTCATTAAAGAGATTGTAACTCGTCATGGTGTGCCGGTGTCTATTGTGTCTGATCATGACATCCGGTTTACATCTAAATTTGGGAAGAAATTCCATAATGTGATGGGGACAAGGTTACATATTAGCATGACTTATCATCCTCAGATGGATGGTTAGTTAGAAAGGACTATTAAGACGCTGGAAGATATGCATCGGGCATGCATCATTGACTTTGGAGGAAGTTAGGACGACCACTTATCATTAGCTGAGTTCTCTTATAACAATATTTATCATGCCATCATTGGTATGCCTCCTTATGAGATGTTATACGGTAGGAGATGTAGAACGCCCGTTTGTTGGGGCGATATTGGCCATAAAGAGTTAGGGAGCGTTTAAGTGGTCGAGGCTACGACTAAGAAGCTAGAAAGCATCAAAGCCTTTATGAAGGCAGCTAAAGATAGGCAAACGTCGTATGCTGATAAGAGATGTAGACCAATTGAGTTCCAGGTGGGTGATAGAGTATTGTTGAAGGTCTCACCTTGAATATGCAATTTCGCTGGATGCACAGACAGTTTCGCAGATCACATAAAAATTACAAACCAGCCCGTTTTTAACCCAAAATCGCAACTTTTTACGTCCAATCTCTTAGTTTATCATCCATGAATCTATATCTAAGCTTTTTACATGTTTTCATACGTAAATATGTGACCTTTATGCAATTATTTGCAACTTTTCAAAACCCAAAACCCTAGAATCTGGGTTTGATCTATAGAAGGGTTTAAAGGCCGATTCTTACCTGGATTTGTTGCTCCTTTCTTATGGTTTGATGCTCCAACACCCAGATCTTTAATCTCTTAACCTTTGAGCTCCAAATCTTGAGTTTTCTTCACTTTCTCTCTCTACTTTCTCTTTCTATGAATTTTGGTGGCTAGGGTTGGAATGAAGAAGATGGTGGCTGATTAGATGGGTTAAAGGGCTGATTATGGGCCCTAAATCACTTAAGCTCTTGCCTATAAGTTTAATTAGCGCATAACCCATTCCCTTCCTTTATTAAATACCCATTATTTAAGCTTATTATCATCGATAAGTCGTTTTGACTTTTCGGGGTGTTACATCTATTGGATATGGTTTGATCAATGATGTGTCATACGAACCTCCTTCATTCTTTCTAGACCTTTGCACTTTAATCTATCGTCAAAATTCTTAATATGCTCCAACCAAGAAAGTCAACAAAACACCATATAAGATATGGCATGGGGTTAAACCCAAAGTATCTTTTCTTAGGGCATGGGGTTGTAACGCTTACGTTATAAGTGAGTCATTGGAAAAACTTGATCCTCAAGAAGATAAAGTTATCTTAGTTGGATATCATAAAAAATAGGTTACTATTTCTACAATCCTAAGGAAAATCAAGTTTTCCTTAAACGAAGAGGAGAATTCTTAGAGGAAGAATTCATGGCTCGTGAGATTGGAGATAGTGTTGCGCATTTAGAGGAAATCCAAGAAAACATAGTGACCAACCCACATGATGAAATAGTTGAACAATCAAGGGTAACTGCTAAGGAATCTGAGAGTTTAAATAAACAGCTAACAAACAAAACATATGCAAAAGTTCGAGGCCTAAGAGATATTTAGGATTACATGATATCCTTCTAATTGATCAGGCAGAACCCAAAACTTATCAAGCTACAATTTCTGATTCAGAATATGAGAAATGGCTTGAAATAATGAATGTTGAGATGCAATTCATGTATGACAACCAAGTATGGGACTTGGTTGATCTTCCTCCCGAAAGTTGGAATGTAGGAAGTAAATGGCTCTTTAAGAAGAAGCCTGATAAGAATGGAAACTTGTAGACTTACAAGGCAAGGCTAGTAGCAAAAGGATACACTCATACATAAGGAGTTTATTATGAGGAAACCTTTTCACCTGTAGCCATGTTCAAGTCGATTAGGATCTTATTTGCCATTGCTACATATTATGACTATGAGATCTGGCAAATGGATGTCTAAATCTCCTTTTTGAATGGATAGCTTAATGAAGATGTCTATATGGTTCAACTTGAGGGTTTTGAAGATGCATCAAATCCTAATAAAGTTTGGTTCACACCCAATGAGGGGTGTTAGCTCAACCATGTGCAGGTTAGCTACCCCGTGAGAATGCACACTAAGGCTTAATCCGTGTGATTAAGCAAATGTATGGAGGTTCACACCCAATGAGGGGTTGTCAGCTCAACTGTGCGCAGGTTAAATACCCCCTGAGGATGCACACAGGGGTTCAATCTTTGTGATTGACCATATGTATGGGGTCCTTGTCGCTTAACCCTGGATGAATTGCTTGGTGCTCTAAAGGGGGTTAAGCGCATGACAGGACCTAGATGGAAATGAAAGATAATAAATGTACGAAACGAACGATGATGAAGATAATAACCATTATCTATGTGTATGTACGATGTGTGATCACATTCTAAAACCTCGTATGATTTGAAAGGAAGTAAAGAATGGTTTTAAACGAAAGATAAAGTATGTTTTATTATAAAACTAGAAATCACTCAGCAACACTGACTTTTTATGCATTTTTCTAGTTGGCTGGTGAGCATTGTTGAGGATGGCGCGGGACAGCTACTTGGCATTTTGGATGGCATTCTTTTGTTAAGGTTTCTGTATTAAAATGAGAACAAATGAAATTATGTAACGAATGTGGTATTATTTTGAAAAAGCATTTATAATGAAAATGTTGTTTTTAATGTTTCTGCTGCAATGTTTATTTCAAGTTAATGGAATTATATGTTTTGTGAGCGATGATTGGCCAGCTGTAAGCGTCCCGGGAATGGGGCCTTACAGGATGTACAAAGTACTTGTCAACATTTGTTCGGCTATCTGCATTTGTTAATGCGGAAGAAAAAACACTTGTCATAATTTGTTCTATTGTCATTTGAATATACAAATGCTGGTAGTTGACACTTGTCTTCTATTGTTAGTATAGATTCTTCATCCACATTGGTTCTTGGACTTAAGGAGTTTCCAGCATAACAACCATCAACCTACCACTTGAATTGGCCTGTATGATCCTTTCAAGATCCAATAATACTCCCCCTAATGATTATACAGCCTATGTACTTCAAGGGTATGATGGTGGATGAGTTTGTGAAGATCCTACTGGATCTTGAGCAGCATGAGAAGGGATAAGAGGTTCTGCCTGGGATGGAACCAGAATAGCCTTTATCATGTTGACAAAGTCATTTGCTTCAGACATCTTCTCTCTATTTAGCACATAGATCTTCATCTAGATCATTGTGTAGATGGTTTCTATGAGCAGCTTCTTTAAAGAAATGGGTTCCCATATTGACATTATGGACAACCCATCTCTATGAATCAACAGAGCTCCATCCATATCCACCTCTAGCTTCACAATGTACCCTAATTGCAGAGGAGTCTTCTTCTTCCTCCTCTTCTCTCTTTTAGCATTGATTCTATCAAATTCCATCTTTAGAATCTTTATGCATTTTAGAAAAGGAGTGCATATCTGCTTCTCCCTGCTTGTTGTTGATCTTTCTGAAGTGCCTTGTGTATATGTAGTGGATATAGGATTCATCTAATAATCTCACCTCATATCCACTAAATAATCTGATCTCAACACGTTCTTTTCTTCCCCATCTTCTTTCAATTACCACTCATATGTCTTTTTATCATAATAGATATTTGAGATTGGTTTGGAGGAATGAGTTCCAGATACCATCTTTCTTTTCAAAGATTTAGTTGGCTTCACCTTGAGTTCAGGGAATACCACTTCTTCAATTGGCTTTGTCTTTTTCTTGTCAAAGGATTAACAAATGATCTATCTTTCCTCATGCAGATAGCCTTGAGAGATTTGAAGTTTTCTGTTCTTTTGAACATTCTCAGAATATTTTCAAACTCATAACCCCTGAACATAGACTTATGATTAATCAATTCTAGATTGGCTAGCTCTTCTAGATCATAGATCTCTAGGGAGTTCACCAGAGCAGAGTACTCTATGAAGAATTGGACTAACCCTTATATTTTTCTTTATCATGAACATGTTCGAGCCACTATCATACTTCCACGCAATTATCTTCTAATCAGTCTTGCCCTTGGGAGTAGATACACCCTTAATCATCTCAGAAGTGGTGAGCCCTTCTTGAAGTTTTAATTGAGAGGGCTCAGTAAACCACTATGGATTCTTATGTAGAACAGGTTCTAAAGAGTCATGATCTCTATGGGTGAGCTGGATGTCTTGTGCAGAAACTGTGGTTCTTGGATTTTTTTTGATAATTTCTTCTTCAAGTTTCTTCAGCCTTTCTTTCTTTTCATTGATCATCCTAAGGATAGCAGCCCTTAGAGAATTTGTCTTCATGTCATGCAGTTTTCTTTTAGTAAATCCTTGTTCAGACAAATAGTCCTTCATTTCCATGTCAGTAATACTATAGGGATCAGGATACAATGATTGAGGAGTTGCAGTGTGCTTGGTCTTTGAAGAGAATTTGTAAGGCCCCATTCCCGGGACGCTCACAGCTGGTCAATCATCGCATATAAAGCATATATTTTCATTAATTTAAAGAAACATTGTAGCGGACACATTAAAACAAACATTCCATTTCATTATAAAAGCTTTTGCAAAATAATACATCGTTATCGAATTACAAAATACGTGTCGCATTACATCACAAAAGCATTGTAAAAATGGATGTCTTTACCTCAGCAACCTTTACCTACCAACTAGAAACACATAAAAGTCAGCATTACCGAGTGAGTTCTAGTTTTAAAATAAAACATACTTTACTTTTGTTAAAACTGTTCATTACTTTCATACATGATCATGCATCATACGTACACATATATAATATCATTATTATCTTCATCATTCGTTCGTTAACTTTCGTTCATTCACCATACGTCATTATCATTCACATTTGTTACTTTCATTCAAATTCATTCATACTTTCTTACTTTCATTCGTACGTTCATTACTTTTTATGACATGTATAATACCCCGAACATTGTGCACGAAGCTGGTTACTAGGCCTAAGGTCTTTCATAGACCTCGAACATTATGCATGAACCTAACTCCAGTACCTAGGGAAAGTACATTCACCACTTTTCTTTTCTCTTTCTGTAAGGCCCCATTTACTTTGATCCTTTTACTAAAGAATGAATTCTCACTTTTACTAATCCTCGTTGGGATTCTTTTACTTTGATCCTTTTACTAATTTGATTCATATTGGGATTCTTTTACACTTCACTTTGGAAGGTGATCCATTATTGGATTTTTTTATTAATGCATCTAGTGTGGATATGTTCCACATTGGGAATCTTTTGGATCATGACATCAACACTATGTGCTTGTTTCTTCAGGTCTTTGCTTAGCAAAACAGAGAAAAACTGATGTAATGGAAGGACATTCATAATTTATCATTACCTAGTGTGTTTAGGTTGATACACACATATATAATTGGATAAGCCAATTCTTACCAGTACTCTGAGATGAGTGTTTCACAATTGAATATGAGTATTTAGTTAATCACAGCATGTATCTTCTTTTCTAAGTTGAGCCTACCCTCATATCAAGCAAGTCATGTCAGTCTTTTAAAATTTTGAATTAAGCATACTGAATGAAATAACGACTGTAATTATATCATTTCCCATAAGTATAAGACACATGCTTCAGTAAAATGATTTCTTTTTGATATTTTAGAAAATATATGAATGTTTTTGTAATTTTTTTAAATTTTTACTCAAGGTTGATCATGCCAATGGATTGAACTAGAAATTCAAACCTACTAGATTCAAATACCTTAGTGAATAAATCGGCCAATTGATTGTCAGTATGAACTTTAATCAATTTGATTAACTCTTTTTCAACACAATCTCTCAAAAAGTGATAACTAATTTCAATGTGTTTTGTTTTTGAGTGTTGAATCGGATTATTTATGATAACCATTGCAACTGTGTTGTCAATATGTATTGGAGTGTGCAAGAAGTTAAAGCCATAGTCAAGCATCTGGTGTTGAATCCAGAGAACTTAAGAGCATCAAGCAGATGTTGCTATCTACTCAGCTTCTGCTATTGAAACAGACACATTAGTCTACTTCTTGCAATTCCAGGATGCCAGTCTGGGACCAATTGACAACCGCCGGAAGTGAACTTCCTATTGAAGTTGCATCCCCCATAATCACTGTCAATGTAGGCATAGAGATTGAAATCTCCTTCCTTTAGATACCATAATCCAAGAGCATGTTTGCCCTTAAGATATCTGAATATCCTCTTGACAACATTTACATGAGATTCTTTAGGATCTGCTTGATATTTGGCACACACACAAACACCAAACATAATGTTAGGCCAACTGGCTGTTAGATACATAAGTGAACCTATCATAGATTGATAGTGAGTCTGATCCACTGAATTGCCTTCTGGATCTAGACCAATCTTCACTTTAGTGTCAACAGGAGTTCTGATGGACTAACAATCAGCAAACTTGAATTTCTTCAACATTGTTTCCACATATTTGGATTGATTAATGAAGATTCCATTTGCTATCTATTGGACTTGTACTCCTCAAAAGAATGTGAGTTCCCCCATAGCACTCATTTGGAATTTTGAATGCATAAGTTGTTCAAATTCTTTGCGGAGTAGTTTGTTTGTTGAGCCAAAAATGATATCATCCACATATATCCGGACCAACATCATGTCTTTGCCTCTTCTCTTTCTAAAGAGAGTCTAATAAATCTTTCCTCTTTCATACATGTTTTCAAGAAGAAAAGATGGTAGTGTCTCGTACCACTTCCTTAGAGCTTGATAAAGGCCATACAAGGCTTTGTCAAGCTTTAACACCCTGTATGGAAAATCTGGGTCTTTAGATCCAGGAGGTTGACTCACATAGACTTCTTTAGCAATCTTTCCATAAAGAAAAGCACATTTCACATTCATTTGATACACAGTTAATTTCATAGATGCTGAATATGCTAGAAAGAGTCTTATTGCTTCTAATCTTGCTACAGGAGCAAACACCTCATCATAATCAATTCCTTTTTCTTGTGTATAGCCCTGAGCCACTAGTCTTGCTTTATTTTTGATGATGATTCCCATGTAATTAGTTTTGTTCCTGTATAACCACCTGGTACCGATATGCTTTTGTCCTTCGGGAAGATCTACCACTTTCCATACTTCTTGTTTCTTGAATTGTAGCAATTCTTCCTGCATTGCTTCAATCCAACTGTTGTCTTGAAAATCCTCTTTAATATTTTTGGTACTGTTTGACACAGAAAGCAAGAGAACAAACAAATGTTTGTTACGCTTGACTTGCTTCTTGGGTCACCCTTTCATTGAGTTCACCAATAATGCTTTCCATTATATGATTATTGTGTATTTAGGTGGTTGGAATAGAGTCACCAGCAATGGTTACATCAAGATTGGAGACTTTCAGCTCATCTTGGTGAGAGGCACCTTCATCTTGAACTATGGGAGAGTTGTGGAAATAATCAAAGTCAGTTATTGTTTCGGCTTCAGCATCAGCAGCACTTTGATTACTCCCATCATTTGATGTTCTTTTAGTTTCAACTAGAGAATTAGCTTGATTTTCAGTTCTGACTTCCGTTGAAGGTTTTTCAGAAGGAGATGGAAATGTGCTAGGACCAGCTTCAGTTAAAATACTTTGATTTTGAGATGGTTGTCTGACAAGATTAGCTTGCAATGGAACATCTTCATTTAGTTTCTTAGTAGATGTTGGAGTGACCATTGGAAAGTCATCTCTTCTTTCTACTCCTAAAGAGTGTTTTGTTGAATGTAGGTTTCTTGCATTAGACTATTGAAAATGATCAAAAGATTTTGTGAATGAGTCAATATCAAACAACCAGTAAGGACCACTTGTGATTTGGGAAATGAATGTTCCTTGAATTGAACATTTGTTGATTCATCAATAATATTTAATCTAGGATTAAACACTCTGTAAGCCTTTGAAATAGAAGAATAACCTACACAGAATCCTTCATCAGACTTAGATGAAAATTTTCCCAAATAGTCTCGGGTGTTTAATATTGAGACAGGACTACCAAATGACTTGAAAAATCCAATAAATGGTTTTCTATGAAAGAGAACATCAGAAGGAGTCTTGTTGCTTTATTTTACAATTAGAGTTCTATTTTGCACAAAGCATAATGTGTTAACTGCTTCTGCCTAAAAGGTGATTGGTAGCTTAGCATCAGCTAGCATGGTTCGTGCTACTTCAATTAGTGTTCTATTTCGCCTTTCAGCTATCGTATTTTGCTGAGGAGTTCTAGTTGCACTAAATTGATTAGCAATGCCTTTGGTTGTATAAAATGAACTCATATCTTCATTCTTAAATTTTGTCCCATTATCACTTCTTATTTTTTGACTTTGTGATCAAGTTGGTTTTCAATTTTTGTGATAAAATCTCTAATTAATTGGGACGCTTCGTTTTATGAAGTAAGAAGAAGACCCATGTGAATCTAAAAAAGTCATCAATGATCACCAAACAATATTGTTTCATTCTAATACTCATAACATGAGTTGGTCCAAAAAGATCCATATGAAGTAGCTTCAATGGAGAATTGTTTGTGTTCATGAGTTTTGGCTTGTGGGAAGACTTGTGTTGTTTCCCTTTAAGACACGCTGAACAATGATCAATAAAGTGAAATTATTTTTGGGGTAAACCAATCACATAGTTTCCCTTAACCAATATGTTCATGTTTTTTAAATTAGTGTGTCCCAAATGTCTATGCCAAAGCTGTGACTCATCAATAGATGCTTTTGACAGAAGACATGTTTTTTCTTTTGGTGTAGCAGAATTTTTAACACCCGGCCCCTTCGTATCAACAATATTGTTTGTTTTGCCCACGAGGAGCTCATAGATTTGCTTTTGGTTGCCCGAGTGAAAATTTCCCAGGGAAGTCACCCATCCCTAGATTGCTCCCACCTGAGCATGCTTAACTGTGGAGTTCTCCTCTCATCCATAGCCAATACGCCCAAAACACATTGTTGATGTTAGAGACCAGACATTCCTTATGAACTAGGAATCTCTCCTGTCACGGCCGATATGGGATATGTGTAGGGTGTCACAAGCACCCCCTGTTTGGACATATCGTTCTCGATGAGCCTGAGAAGTCGCCATCCTTTGTGAGGTATGTCCCACACCCCGAACGACACAGGTTTGGCTCTGATACCATTCTGTAACACCCGGTCCCTCGTATCAACAATATTGTCCACTTTGCCCATGAGGAGCTCATGGATTTGCTTTTGGTTGCCAAGGTGAAAACTTCCCAGGGAAGTCACCCACCCCTGGATTGCTTCCATCTTAGCACGCTTAACTGTGGAGTTCTCCTCTCATCCACAGCCAATACCCCCAAAACGCGTTGTTGATGTTAGAGGACATACATTCCTTATGAACCATGAATCTCTCCTGTCCACGGCCAATGCGGGATATGTGTAGGGTGTCACAAGGATATCTGTAGGGTGTCACAGAATTAAGGTGTAAGACATAGGTGTTATTCTTCCTCGAGGTCTTCAAGACAATCCATTTTTTAGGAATTTGAAATCTTGGTTTTAGAATGTAGCAATGAGTGTCAGCAAAGTGAGTTGAATATTTCTTGTCACAGATCTGAGACACGCTAAGCAGATTGAATTTAGTTGTTCATAGTAGTTCACTTTATCAAAACAGATCATCCCATTCATCATAGATCCTTCACCAGTGATTCTGCCACCTTGTGAATCTCCTATATGCTTGAAGTCATGAAGGAGTAAACAATCTCCAGTCATGTGTCGGGAGCATCCATTGTTCATGTACACAAAAGAACTATTTAGAATGTGGAACCCAAACTATGATGGTCTTGGGTTTCCTGTTTCTATCCATGATAGTTACTTCTTGATACTTTCCTCTAAACTATGACTTAGAGGGAGGTGTTCTTGGAGATTTCTGATTATATCTTGCATGCTTCATATCATTAATTTCATTTGAAGAGTCAGAGAAATATTAAAACCTTTGGTTCTTGTTTCTTTTAAGAAATGTGACCCTTTTTTGACTATCAAATATCATCTTTGATTTATGAAGATCATGTGTTTGTTTGATGTTGTGATATTTGTTTCTTTGAATTTTTGTCAACCCTTTTATGCTACCCTAATCATTATCAGAACTAGAAGTCCTGGATTGATCATTGTGAAAATGATTTTTGATTTTGGGTTTCATAGATGAAATAGGTGAGATGGGCTTGTTTTGGGGACTTCTCAACCCTTTATGCTTGAAGAAACAATCAGATGTATTGTGGTTGGTCATATCACAGGCTGAACATTATTTGTTAAAATAGCATTTTTTGGTTGAATGATTGTTCACGACATAGATTAAGTAGTATTGATTGAAATAACACTCATTTGTACTATGATTGGACAGTTCAGACACGTCACAATACATGTGTTTGTCTCTAGATGTTGATCTTGATGTTGAGGCCTCAATAGATCTACCTATTTTTTCAACTGAGTCTCAACCTTTGATGTTGGTGAGGAAGCAAGAACAACCTGTTTAGTGTTTTTTTCACAACACTACTAGGTTTGATCTTCCTAGATTGTTTCTGATCAAACAAATCATCAATCCTCTGTAACGGGTACCGATTCTTCACTGTCAACTTGTTCAGCTCATGGTAGTCTATACATATCCTCATGCTACCATCTTTCTTCTTTACGTATAAGACTGGAGCACCCTAAGGAGAGATACTCGGTCTAATAAACCCATTATCAAGCAGTTCTTGCAATTGCTCCATCAACGTTTTCATCTCTGTTGGAGCCAAACGATACGGTGCCTTGGCAACAAGTTGGGCACCTGGTATCAAATCAAGCTGAAACTCGATTTCTTGGTCACGTGGCACCCTTGGTAAGTCTTCAGGAAATACATCTGGAAAGTCACACACAACCGATACATTGGACAGTTGTGGTGTTAGTGTATCCACATCCTTTACATAGGCCAAGTAGGCACTACATCCACACCTCATGCACTTTCCCGCCACCATCATCGAAATCACTCTCGAAATCGTAATGACTCAATCACCATAAACCATCAGCATACTCCCGTCAGGCGTTATTAACCGAATCATCTTCTTACGACACACAATGTTTGTCTCATAGTCTACCAATCCATCCCAAGGACTACATCAAAACCACCTAAGGTCATCACGAATGGTCTAACAGGAAACTTATGACCTTCTAATTCCACGTCACAACCTTCTACCATCTCAGAAATCCGGGTAGACTTACCTATGGTAGTTTCTACATCAAAGGGCGCATCTACACTCCTACTACTAACAGACAATTTAGCACAGAAAGCAGCAGAAATAAACTTTTATTGCCACCAGAATCAAATAACACAAAGGCTAAAGTTTGGTTTAATAGAAACGTACCTGACATAACATCAGGGTCCATCCTAGCCTCCTCCTGCGTCATCGTTAATGCTCTGGCGCTCGCCCTCTATCCTTCTTCCCCAGCCTTCTTCACCCCCAAACCTTCAGCCCTCGGCTTCTTGTAGTCCCTACTCATGTGGCCCTCCGTGTCACACTTGAAACATCTCCCTACTTTGCATTCCTTTGCCATATAACCAGTCTTCCCACACTTGAAGCACATGTTCGGTCCAAACCTACATTCACCGGTGTGCTCCTTCCCACACTTGCCATACCTCTTCAACCCCGCACCGGATGTGACCACCCGGCGGTCATCCACCTGTGCACTTTTGTTACTCGTCGGGGCATCACCCCGACCAAATCTTTTCCTATTCCAACTCCGATCACCACCACCCTTTTTGCTTGCCTCAGCCACCACCACCTTTTGCTCGTCATACAACCTTCCTGCCAAATCAACCACCAACCTAAATGTGTTTGGTCGGGTAGCGATCATGTGCCTACGGATATCCGTGGACAAGCCCTGGGTATACCTCTTGATCTTTCGTGATTGAGGCGTCACCTAATCCGGCACCAACTGTGCCATCTCATTAAACTTCGTGGTGTACTTTTGATGTGTCATTGTTCCCGCCTCCAGCTACAGGAATTCCCTTTCCACCTTATCCATCTCCCGGTGAGGACAGAACTCCTCAATTACCAGCTTCTTCAACTCAGACCACCTCATCCTCCTAATTGCCCGACTACCCTCGGCTTTGACAATATTGTCCCACCAACACAGAACCGAGTCCACAAACGAGTGGGAAACAAACTTCACCTTCTGGTTTTCTTGGCACTCGCTGATATTCAGAACAACTTCCATTTCCCTCACCCATCGGTGAGCAGCAGCAGCAGGACCATTGCCATCAAAAGTAAGGGGCTTACACCTTTGAAATGCCCCGTAGTTACAGCCTTGTGCCGCCTCCGAAGAAGGCTCTTCTTCTTCCTCCTCTTCATCATCGGAGAGAACCATTTCCGGCTTCGGTTGCCCCCGTCCTCCCGAGGACCTATTCCTCTCTTTCCTTTCTCCTTCCCTTACAGCATTTATTACTTCAGTCACCACAGATGGTAAGATCGTCTGCATGACCTAATGAACTTCTTCCACAACAGCCTCCTTTACTGAGACTCTCAAATTGGCGCTCTCATCACCACCCTCCGGATGAGGGGTCTTGGGTTCTTCATGAACCACCTTTTCAACCCTATGCCTTCCTCTTTTGGGTCGCGGATCAGCACCAAGTCCATCGCGACCTCCACCACATGAAGCTTTAGAAGATCTACTACCGGCCATCCTCTAACACACTAAAAGATTCAAATACCAACACGGTCATTCAAGGGAACAGCTTAGTTTATGTCAAATATATTAAGTCCCTAATTATAGTGGCCAGTTATGATTAGCCACTTACTTTACTCTTCATACCCCAAGCATTACCTATACTGACTACATCAGTATCTAAATCTACAAACAGCACATAAATCACATAACATGCGCACGTAATACCGGTTAGCATTTTGAAAATACCTGATGGCACGCAGCTACTCAGACTAGCATCCCTTCCCGTTCCATCCCATTTTCAGTTTAAGTTTAGGTTTATCTTGAAAATTTACCCGATTCACATAAAATTTGGCTCTGATACCAACTTGTAAGGCCCTGTTCCCAGACGCTTATAGCTGGCCAAGCATCGAACATAAAACATATATTTTCATTAACTAAAATAAAACATTGCAGTGAAAACATTAAAATAACCTTTCATTTCGAAATAAATGCTTTGGAAAGTTAATACAACATTCCTTACGAAACATTGTTTGTTCGCATTACAATGCAAAAACATTAAACAAAAGAATGCCATCCAAAAAGAGCCAAGTAGCCACCCCGTGCCATCCTCAGCAACATTACCTTCCAATTGGAAACACATAAAAGTCAGTGTTGCTAAGTGAGTTCTAGTTTTATAATAAAACATACTTTATCTTTTGTTAAAAACCGTTCTTTACATTCTTTTAAATCATACCAGGCTTTAGAATGTGATCACACATCGTACGTACACATACATAATAGTTATTATCTTCATCATCGTTCATTTCGTACATTATTATCTTTCGTTTCCATCTTGGTCCTGTCATGTGCTTAACCCCCCTCTAGAGCACCAAGCAATTCATCTAGGGTTAAGCGACAAGGACCCCATAGATATGGTCAATCATAAAGATTGAACCCCTGTGTGCATCCTCATGGGGTATTTAACCCGCACACAATTGAGTTGACACCCTTCATTGGGTGTGAACCTCTATACATTTTCTTAATCACACGGATTAAGCCCCAGTGTGCATCCTTCTGGGGTAGCTAACCCGCACACGGTTGAGCTAACACCCTTCATTGGGTGTGAACCTCCATACATTTGCTTGCAAGCCTTTCTTACGTTCATTCATTCATTAATGCATGCATTCTTTCATTTCGTTCCTCTTTTCGTTATCTTTCACTTTACATTACATAATACTTTCAATTCATTTTTTAACATTCAATGTAAAGCCACGGGAAAATAATCATACATAATAAGGAACATCAACATAAACATACAAACATCTCCATACAAGGCACCATCATACGTACATAACGTACACCATACATATCATCATGCATAAGCATCAATCATACATCATCATACATTCCCATCATATAATCGATGATCTCAAAGGTCAACTTACTTAGCCCCCGGGAACCTCCCAAGACGAAGCTTACATCTACACATTCCTCGAAAAACAGAAAGTAAACTATGTTCCTTCGGGTGAATGAGCCCTATTTGGGCGTATGGGCACCACTCAGTCGCATGGCCTTCCAGGCGCATGAGAACACTTAGGCAAATGGACACTATGGGCAAATGAACACTTACGCGTATAGGCTCCCAGTCGCATAGCCTTCAGTTGCATAACTTTCATGCGTATGGATCTCAGTTGCATGGCCTCCAGGCGCATGGATCTCAATCGTATAACATCCAGGCGCATGGCCTTCAGTCGCATAACTTTCATTCTTATGGACCTCAGTCGCATGGCCTCCATGCGCATGGACCTCAGTCGTATAACATCTAGGTGCATGGCCTTCAGTCGTATAACTTTCATGTGTATGGACCTCAGTCGCATGGCCTCTAGGCTCATTGACCTCAGCCGTATAACATCCAAGCGCATGGCCTTCGGTCGCATGACTTCCATGCCTGTGAACCTCAGTCGCATGGCACCCATGCGCATGGACCTCAGTCGCATGCCTTTCGGCCATATGGCCTCCAGTTGCATGTCATTCGGTCGCATGGCTCCAGTTGCATAAGCCATAGCTGATGGAGAATGTAGTCTCTACCCGATCCTAATATGCGATCTTCGGCCTCCAAACCCTCTCAAACCTGTTCTAAGCTCAAATCAACCATCCTAAACCTTAGAAACACCTACCACAACACCATTCAAGCACAACCAAGCCCGAAATCAAACCCCACCCAAATCACACACATACACATACATACGAGTTCAACACCCAACACCTCAAAATGATTTTTTTTGCTATGTGTTCCAGCCCCAAAATCAGTCAAAAACATGTAAAAGAGGGTTCCTAGAACTCACATTAATAGCCTCTTCGGGTATAGCTTCCCACAAACCCACTTGACTTTGACTTTTGCACCTTGATTCTTCAAAAACCCTAAGCTCCAACTCTTTTCCCCTTCTCTCTCTCTTGAACCGAATGAAATGGTGAATGGGAGAGGGGAATGGGCTGCTATTCCCTTTTACCCTCTCTTCCAATCCTTTTCTTCTTTTTGGCAAGATTGGTCCCTCTTGGACTTTATTTCTTTTCTTTCTTTTTCTTCTTTCGTTGGCTTCAAGGAAAATAACCGGGTGTTACAAGTCCACCCCCTTATATAGGTTTCATCCCCGAACCGATTATACCTCAAACAATTATGGGTAATGCTGCCTCATCTCCTTCTCAGTCTCCCACATAGACTCAGATCCCTTTCTGTGCTTCCACTGTACGCGCACAAGTGGGACCACTTTATTCCTTAATCTCTTCTCTTTACGGTCAATGATTGCCACTGGTTGCTCCACATAATTGAGCCGTTCATCCACCTTGATATCCTCCAGTGGAACAATTATATCTTCATCTGCTAAACACTTTCTCAGATGAGATACATGGAATGTTGGATGAATTCAACTTGGTAACTCTAATCTATAGGCCACCTCTCCTACTCAAGCAATGATTCGGAAAGGCCCTATGTATCTCGGGCTCAACTTGCCCCGCTTTCTGAACCGAATGATACCCTTCCAAGGTGAGACTTTCAACATAACTCTATCACCCACCTGGAACTCAATAGGTCTAAGTCGTTTATCAGCATACGACTTCCGTCTATCTTTGGCTGCTTTCATAAAGGCCTTGATCTTTTTCAGCTTCTCAGTCGTAGCCTTGACCACTTCGACGCTCTCTAACTCTTTACGACCGATATCACCCCAACACACAGGTGTTCTGCATCTCTTACCGTATAGCATCTCATAAGGAGGAATACCAATACTGGCGTGATAACTGTTGTTATATGAGAACTCATCTAATGGTAAGTGGTCATCCCAACTTCCTCTGAAATCAATGACACATGCCCGGAGCATATCCTCTAGCGTCTGAATGGTCCTTTCCGACTGACCATCTGTCTGAGGATAATAAGTTGTGCTGATATGTAATCTCGTCCCCATCGCATCATGAAATTTCTTTCAAAATTTGGATGTAAACCGGGTGTCACGATCAGACATAATAGACACCGGTACACCATGACGAGTTACAATCTCTTTAATGAACAGATCTGCTAATCTTTTAGAGGAATACGTCTCGCGAATCGGTAGGAAGTGATCATTCTTCATCAAACGATCGACAAACACCCATATAGCATCATACCCTTTCATGGTACGCGGTAGCTTCATAATAAAATCCATGGTGATGTGCTCCCACTTCCATTCTGGTATATCCAACGGTTGGATCTTCCCATATGGCTTTTGGTGCTCGGCCTTCACTTGCAAACAATTAAGGCATTTACTCACATACTCCACCACATCGCGCTTCATATCCGGCCACCAATAATCTTTCTTCATGTCTTGATACATATTTGTAGCACCGGGATGGATAGAGTACCGAGTCTTGTGAGCTTAATCCATGATCTTCACACGTAGATCTCCAAAACGAGGAATCCATATTCGTTTGAGTCGGATTCTAACACCGAGTGTGTTTTCACCCAACTCCGCGACCATACCTCTCATTCTTTCTGAGTTAAGATGATCTTCTTTCAACGCCTCATCTTGGAACTCCTTGACTTGCTTCATCACATTAAAGGTCATGATCAACTGGTAAGCTTTCACCCGAATCAACTCGGGTCTCACTTTTCGGCTAAGGGCATCCGCCACCACGTTGGCTTTGCCCAGATGGTAATAGATCTCGCAATCATAGTCATTTATGAGCTCTAATCATTTCCTCTGCCTCATGTTCAGGTCCTTCTGCTCGAAGAAGTACTTCAAGCTCTTGTGGTCAGTGCATATGGTGCACTTCATTTCGTATAGGTAGTGAAGACCACAGCTGCTAGCTCCAAAGCATGAGTAGGATAGTTATCCTCATGAACCTTCAACTGTCGGGATGCATAGGCTATAACCCTTCCTCTCTGCATTAACACACATCCCAACCCCAAGTAGGAAGCATCAGAATAAATAACCAGATCTTCACTTCCATTGGGTAATGACAAAACAGGAGCTTGAGTCAACATCGCCTTCAATTCCTCAAATGCCTTCTCTTGAGCTTGACCCCACACAAACTTTACATCCTTACGGGTCAACTTGGTTAGTGGAAAAGCAATCTTAGAGAAGTCTTGAATGAATCTCCTGTAATAGCCCGCCAAACCCAAGAAACTATGAATCTCGGATGACGTCTTTGGAGACTTCCATTGCATTACCGCCTCCACCTTTGCTGGATCCACCATAATCCCCTCAGGACTCACCACGTGACCGAAGAACTAAACCTCGCGCAACCAGAACGCGCATTTGGAGAACTTGGCATACAACTTTCTCCCTTCTTAACTTCTCCAACACCTCTCGAATGTGATCAGCATGTTTCTCCTCACTCTTGTAATAAATCAAAATATCATCGATAAACACAGTCACTGATTTATCCAATATCGGCCGACACACTTGATTCATTAGGTCCATAAAAGCAGCTGGCATGTTGGTCAAACCAATTGACATAACGAGGAACTTGTAGTGACCATAACACGTGCGAAAAGCAGTTTTAGGAATATCCTACTCTTTTACCTTTAGCTGATAGTAGCCAGATCGAAGATCTATCCTTGAAAACTAACTGGCACCTTGAAGTTGATCAAACAAATCATCAATCCTTGGAAACGGCACCCGATTCTTTACTGTCAACTTGTTCAGCTTACGGTAGTCTATACACATCCTCATGTTGCCATCTTTCTTCTTTACGAATAAGACCGGAGCACCTGTTGAGACATGTGTGCCTAGTTTAGCATCTTTCATGTCTTACATATATGTAATGAATGAGTTGAATGAAATGAAATATGTGATTGATGATTATATTGTTTAATGTTTCATTGTTTATTGTATCATAACGCATATTAAACTAACTATATAGGTTTGTGGTTGTTGACATAGTTCTTAGTCAAGAATGGTTGAGAAATATGTTTAAACTTAATCGTATGAAGTCTTCATGCGAATGGACCATGCTAATGGATCATATGCATGAACACCTCATGCTAATGGACCATACGCATGAACACCTCATGCTAATGGACTAGTCGCACAACTGAACCAGGAAACTAGATCAGTCGCACGATTGAGACATAAGATTGGCTCAGTTGAAAGACTGAACCTTCAGTTGTGTGTATGGACCAATCATATGATTCAGTCACACGACTGAACCATACTACTGGTTCAATCACACGATTGACAAACCCTAACCTATAAATACCACCTAATTCATGGAAAAATGAGACACTTCAAGAATTTCGACTCACATACGTACCCTAGCCATTCAGAGACCCTTGAGAACCTGTTCCAACTTCATAGATCACAGTTGATCGTGTTCTAATCGCTCATAACGTTTCATTGATCTCTAGATTGATCGAAACTGCGTTCTCAATGATTGGATCGCCAATCAAATAGGATTCCGCACTATTTGATTAGGTATACATGCATTATCAATTAGTACTCCGTACGTACACGGTCCTAACAAGTGGTATCAGAGCTTTGGCTCTTGATTTTGCATGTGATTCGATTAGTTTTGGTGCAAAAATCACGTTTTTTATTCAAAAGAGTCATCTTTTTTAGTAAAATAGTGTTTTCAGTGTCTCCAGATCTAAAAGTTTAAGTTTTTCGGCATACGGCAAATTAGGGTTCTTGAAAACTTGTGTTTTTGAGTCAAAATATCAAAAATCTTCGAATTTTCATAAACAGCAGCCTTCAGTCGCACGAATTGCTCAATCGCATGACTGAACTCAATCGCACATCCCATACGCACGATTGAACTCAATCTCCCCTCCATTCGTACGACTAAGCTAACCTATTTGCATTGTCCATCCGCATTTGCCCAATCACACAGTTGTTCATCCGCATTAGTCCAATCGCACGATTGACCCATCCGCATTGGTTCAATCGCACGACTGGCCCATTCGCACCTCTCCATTCGCACAAGTGAATACGTCTTAAGTTAAAATTTAAAGTTTATAGAAATGGAAGATCAGTATTCCACTTTTACTGCCGGTAGAGACTCTCGAATCCAGAACCCTTTGCTTCTGAAAATGAAATAGGGAATCATAATAAGCCCCCCTAAAGTTATAGCGTTAGATGATTACCCACAATGGAAACAAAGGTTTGAGATTTATCAAAATGGAGTTGATCCCAATCTGTGGGAATAAATCGAGACATGTTATAGCATGCTGGTTGGTGCTGATGGTGTTAAACTTACCTTGGGTGGCATGACTGATAGCCAGAAGGTGAAGTACAATGCTAAGAAGAAAGTGTATGCTCTGTTGAATCAGTCGATACCTAAGGATATATTCCACCAGTTTTCTAAGAACAAACAGGCAAAGAAGCTATGGAAGCCTTAGAGAAACGATACGACGGGAATGCATCATTGAAATCTCTAAAGGCAAAGGCTTTGAAGAAGGAGTTTGATAACTTCTCTTAAATGGGTAAAGAAAGCTTGGATGATGTCATAGACAGATTCTACCATTTAATGAGCGAGCTACCCGCTCATGGAGTCACCCCGTCAATGGAAGATAAGGTCTCAAGCTTTTCCGATGGTCTGCCAGAGAAGTGGGACTCGTTTGCGTCTAATTTAAGACAAAACAATTTATTGGCAAAATTAGACATAAACGACTTCATCCTGAAATTGAGAGAGGAGGAACTGAGGATGAAATACAGGTTACAAAAAGGATCCTTTGACCAGAATCCTTCATTTTATAAAACCTCTTCCACTTCAACTGGTTAGGGAGCACTGCTTCAAATGACATTTGTGTCAAGGTCAACCGCTCCTTCTCAACCTACAGCTTCAGGATCTAAAACGTCAAGGTCATCTAGTACCCAATATATCACACCGGAAGCAAATGCTACGATGTTGAAGACTGAGAATCTCGGGAATATTACTGCGGAGGTTGCAAAGGAGCATATGGACCTTTTAGTAGCGGTCATTCATTCCTATGATGGCCTAGTTGCAAGAAAGATCGAAAATTTCCATCTGGCTGATGAGGACTACGAGCAGGTGGACGAGAATGAATTAGAAAGAATGGACATTATATGGGCTTTGGTAAGTGTTGTTCGAAGAGCTAAGAAGTTTGTTAAGAAGACAGGATAGAACTTGATAGCCACAAAGGATACTACTTTTGGTTTCGACAAAACCAAAGTTACATGTTTTAACTGTGGAGAAAAGGGGCACTTCAAACGTGGATGTGTAAAGCCCAAGAAGACAGGTAATGGTAATCCTTTCTCATCATTCAATCGTCAAGACAAACCCACGAGTGGAGCTGTTTCGTCAAGCAAAGATCCAAAGGCTTTGACTGCACAAGATGACGAAGGTCAAGATTGGACCTTTCGTTTTGTATCTCCGGGTGAGTCAAACATTGCAAATGTTAAGGGTCTAGATGATGACACTGCAAGTGAAGGTGAAATAGCAGTTGAACTCGTGATGTCAAATCATGAAGATACTGCAAATATGGTCAATCACCTGAGTGAAGAAGATCAAAGAATGGCATGTTTAGAATCTCCAGCGTCTGAACAGTCAAACTCTACACTGATGGCGGATTCAAACGAATCTTCACAGGTAAGTACCACAGACCAACTTTTTGATAATCATGCTTGTATTACATGTAACAAATTTAGAGAAAGCACATATTTAAAATTTTCTAGGTTATTAGATCATAATTATAGCTTAGTAAATGACTTACAACTATGTATAGAAGCTAATAGAATTTTGAAACATAATGAGCACAGTTATAAAGTGAAAATAGAACTTATAAATAAACAGCTAAGGGAAACTGAAGTTGTTGCTTTTAATCAAGCTAGTGACATTAAGTTCTATTTAAACTCACTAGAAGAAGCTAAGAAAGAAAAGGTAGTTTTAGAAGTCGAATTCAACTCACTAAAACAAAAACTGCACAGTTGGACTAGTTCTTCTCACATAGTTCAACACTTAGTGAGAGAACGAAATAACGGGGAGGGATTGGGTTACAAAGTGGTTCCACCACCATATGAGACCTTGTTGAATGCTAAATATAGACCAATAAGTAACAATCCAATCAAGGATCATGTGGTGTCCACTCCTCTAGCTAGTGATCCAGATTCCACGAGTAAATCGGTGAAATATGTCATTAAAAGAAGAAGGCCACTTTAAAATCTAAAAGTAAGATGCATATTGTTAATTTGGATGAAAAATTTGAAAGGTTAAGGTAAATTCAGGTTCAAACATGTCTAATTCTGAACCCAAAAAGACCAAACAAGTTAACCAATCACGTGCACCATGTATTAGTCCAAATAAACAAAAAGGTAAAGATGTTACAAATGTTCAAACAATGAATTTTGTTAAAGAAGCTAAAACATCTAAACAAGAAGTGTCAAAACCCAAACAGACTAAAGTCACACCTGTGTCACATACTTCCCCATAGAAACAGTTCCACCAACATGTCGAAAGTAGATCATGCTACAATTATGGAAAGTATGGACACATTGCTTCTAACTGTCCTTATTATTAGACACCAAGAAAGAAAATTGAACTTCATAATACTAAACCAAGTTCTTCTAAAAGGAGTTCAATCACTCCACCAAAAAGAATTAGTGAACATAAAATTCAAACCATAAGCCAATCATCTGTGTATCACAAATAGGCCTTACACAAAACTGGCTTATGGAAAGAAAAATCAAGTCCAGTGTATGAAAATGAGAACAAGAAGAATAATGATCTACCCTCACCCTCAAATGGACAGTGTGTAGAGTTTATTATGTGTGATTCCTCCGGGTCACCCAAGCCAGTTAAGGCTTGGGTCCCTAACCTAAACTAATTATTTCCTTTGAATGTGCAAGGTGTCCGCTATTGTTAACCACAAATACCTGGATTATTGATAGTGGGGCATCAAGGCACATGACTGGAAACCCCTCTCTCTTTTAAATGTCAAACAAATTAAAGGAGGACACGTTTCATTTGCTGGAAAGAAAGGAGGTTATATCACTGCACAAAGGGAAGTGGGAAACCAGAAGGTGAAGTTTGATAATGTAAACTATGTTCAACAACTTCAAAATAACTTACTTTTTGTCTCCTAGATATGTGACAAAGAGTTCAAGGTTGTATTTGAAAACAAGAACTGCTATGTTCTGAAAAAGGACTATGTCATCCCAGAGGACCAAGTGTTAATGTCAGCTTCAAGATATAACGATTTGTATGTTTTGGACCTCTCAAAGGTCTCCACAACCGATCATAATGTACAATGCTTCTTGTCAAAGGCAACAGATAAAGACTCCATCTCCTGGTATAGGAGAATGGGACACATTAATCCATGAAAGATGAATAACTTGATCCAGAATGATCTAATGCATGGAGTAAATATTAAGAACTTCCAATTACCGGATTTCTGTGTCGCATGTAAGAAAGGGAAACATACGAAGAAGGCTCATAAGGCAAAGAAAGTTCACTCAATTGACCTGTCTCTTGAGCTTCTTTACATGGATCTGTTTGGCCTAGTTAGTACAAAGGGCATTGTCAGCGATTTGTACTGCTATGTAGTTACGGATGATTACTTAAGATTTTCTTGGGTGATGTTTCTGAAATCCAAATCAGAGACATTGGAGTCACTCTACAAGCTGAAGGTAAGGCAAGTTCGCTCAGACAATGGTACTGAGTTCACAAACTAGTGGATGGATGCATTCTGCAAAGAAAAAGGAATTGTGCACTAGTTCACATCTGCCTACACTCCTCAAATGAATGGAGTTGTTGAGAGAATGAATCGAAGCTTGATAAAGACAGCCCGGACGATGCTAGCAGAATCAAAACTGCCTATCCAATTTTGGAACGAGGCAGTAGCTAACGCCTATTACACCATCAACCGAGTCTTAGTGGTCAAACGTTATGGTAAAACGTGCTATGAGTTGCTCCAACGACGTAACCAAATCTGGAGTACCTCGAACCATTTGGCGCACCATGTACGCTGCTGAAGAAAACTTAGTGAAGGAAGTTCAGCAAGAAGGCCGAAGAAGAAATTTTCTTAGGATACAACATACCGTATAAGAGAGTTTATAACACTCGGGTCAAGTAGAAGTGTGGTGCAACGTTGATGTATAGAGATACACCACCCCCCTTGCTGGAAAAGGACCCTCATTCTTTTTCGACTATGATGGATTCTTTAAGTCCTTCAACATCCCTCTCTCCCCTCCTGAGGATGAGTTATCGACCAGAATGATGTACGATATGCTAAATACAGCATCACTGGACCCGACGACCTCAACGTCACAAGGTGAGTCTTCTAGTTCTTCAGGATGAGCACTTAAGGTAAGTGACTCCTCCTCTGATGATGAAGATGTGGTACATGATCAGGTGGATCAGGAGGAACAGGTTCCTACTACTGCAAGTACACAAGCACCAGATGTTGATGCCTCTGATACTTCAGAACCTCACACTCCTACTGCCTCAGATATTGAACTTGGTGTTAACAATCTGGATAATGAGGTAGCTTGTTGGATCAAGAAGAAGGCTGGTGAAACCAAAACCAAATCACTTAGAAAATTTTGGTGCTACTTACAAAGGCTTCCGAAGCTAAGTATGGAACCTCAGAATGTAGTAGAGTTCTTCCGAAGACAAAGTGAACGATCAACTTCCGAAGACAGACTTTACTTCCGAAGTCAAGAACTCACTTCCGAAGATCAAGACTAAGAAGAACATATCATAAGACTACTTCCGAAGTATGAAGGAAAGAAGAAGTTCTCAAGCCTAGGAAGAAGCAGCCTCTTCCAAAGTATAAGTGGCTTTGGAAGTACTTGTTCTTCGAAGCCATTTAACCTTCGGAAGACACTGCTATGAACTAGTAGACATAAGTATGGTCTCTGACACTCCGTTGCAGACCTCTGATACTGCATGGTGTTTTCTCAAAGAGCCATGTAGTTGACCATACTTTATTCCACTGTTCACATTTTTATGATAGTACAAGTTACCAACTTTAGTTGGTGACAAAAGGTAAGTCAGGCACATGTCCTGACTACCATATCTTAGATAAGACTTTATCTGAGATACCTTAAACTATAGCCTTGTAGTATAGGCTTTAGTTATAGGATCCCAGCTGGTATCAAAGTATATCCGGCTATAGGTAGTATTATATATAGTTTCTCATTATAACTCATAACATATGCTTGTAAGAGTCTTGTAACATTTGAGTTGAGAAGCAATATATGCAAGTACCTTGAAATTACTTCTT